>JAVHNF010015283.1:0-13562 GCA_034783455.1 Micropsitta finschii
GAAAGGCATCACAAACTCTTACTAAAAGATCCTATAATCAAACAATTAAGAAATCATGAAATTTGATTTTTATATTTATGAACAGCCCCTAATCCATCCAAAGCATGATGTAATTTGTTAGATTACTTTACCTATGACTGACAGATCACAGCATTAGCCTCTGATGGAAGCAGCTGGCTGATGCCAATAAATCCCATAAGAATTCCTGTCATTCTCTTGGGAACGGCAGCATTAAAAGCCTCAGAAAGAGATTAGGCAAAAGAACTGACTCAAAGAACTGAAGATTGAACAATTAACTTGAAGATGCATATTTGTTTATAAGTCCAGTACAGCTGAATCATCCCACTTTATCTCATGACTAATAAAAATCTGAAGAGCTTAAAAGGCAATGCTGAAAAATATTTCACTGTGAAACAGTGGTATAAAAATTCATATGCTGGCAAAACTATTCACTGAAGAAAAGAGAGCAAGCATGCTGGCACCAAATAAAAAAAAAAAAAAAAAAAAAAAGAGAACAAAACAATGCTTTCAAATTAGTTTTCAAAGAAAGACTATTACTATGTGAATTTAGTCCTCTAGAAAACCTGCAAATAATTCCAAATAACAGATTCTTCTGAGAATACCGTCTGTCCTTGCAGTATCAGCAGGCGTTTTTGTATCTAATTTTCTTACTATGACATTCTTTCCTTCTTTCCCGCTCCCCCCATTTTTTCACATTGTATCCAATTTCAGGATACAAATAAGCTAGTTTGGTGGTTGAAACAAAGTTTGTGCATTTTATAATGATGACTGTTTGAGAAAGTACTTAAAAAACCTGGTGTAAAGCAATGGACAGTAGAACATGGACATTAAATTCTCTTTTATGGCTTTACACTTGAAAAGCACAGCTTTTTTACCTGTGTGGCTATATTTCAATGAATGATACCCTGGAAAAGTCATGTTTCAAGATTATGAAAGATAAAGATTGCTAGGAATGTAGACAGTCATGAAGAGCAAGACATTAAAACATGACCTTCTCTGGTGTGTGGCAAGAATGTGATCATTGCTGGCACAGTGGTTTTGAAACCCTGCAGTGTCCTCAAGAACAGAGTGGACTTTTTTGAGTCTATGCATATATCGACAAATATAGCTGTCTATATGAGCATGTAGAAAATGTTCCATTAGCTACAACAGCTGTGCCAGTGACACGGGCACTATTGAAAATGTCTCCATTGTCAGGAATGACTTCTGAAGTATGCTATGGTAGCACTACCCTATCCTAAGCATATTATTGTTATTACCTTTTTGCATTTTCCTGTGTTTTTTTATAGTCCCTCCCATAATACAGTTTGTAATGTCGTTCTCCTTTTCTAAGAAGCAATTTTAGCACATTTAACCTCAAATTTCCAGAATAGCTTCCCATTTTGGGGTTGTATCATGAATTCCCACCTTCGTATCTAGAGAAACATAAAGAGTAGGACTTTTTTGCTAATCAGCAGCTGGAAAAGACACTAAATTCTTGGCAGAACAATCATCTAACCCTTTGTCAAATCATATACCCAGTAAACCACAAATTATCCTATCTGTTAAGCAGTAAGCTCTCTGTGACAGTCATTCTGTTCAGATATGACCTGGTCACTCTATGCTTGATGATAGTAAAAGCAGAATAACAGAACCCCAAGAAGCAGATTTGACCCTTTGAAATATCATGCATGAGTAGTCTGTGTGAGCAATGTGAGTCATGCACATTTCTGAACACAATTACTGTTTATACTGAAACTGATGACACAATTGCCCTGGATTTCACTGGGTCTAAGATGGGAATCTCAAACTGCCGTTCCTCCTGTCTTTAAAATTTTGAGGCTTAAATAAAGAGAACCCTATGTACTAATGGACTTTTGAATGCTCTTAATATTATGTACACATACTACAACTGGGGAGTAAAGCTGTCTAAAATGGTCTGCTTCAAAACATTTCCCTGCTTTGTTGGTTTTGCCAATTTTTCCAGCTTAAAATGCCACCTTAAATTTCTGAGCTTCAATACACATTTAACATTTAGTGATTTAAGTAGCTTATAAATATTTAAGAACTAGGAAGGAGTATTTCAACGACTATCTTGCACTAACATTTTCTTTCTCACTTTTTTCTTCTGAGTCGTAAATGGACTGTTTATTTTGCTTTGAAGAACAAGACATAACTTTGTAAGTCTCATAAATCAATAAGATAGCAAGTTTGATATTTTTAAAATCTTATTTGAAACTGTTGCTCCTGAAGAGAACAAAGATATGATTTTCTTCTTTTATATTGGAGGAAGTCCCCTAGAGGAAGTCCCTATTAAAAATATTTTTTTTTTAATTTATATATTTTGATAGGATTTTTTAAGTAAGAAATTCTATGGAGAATATTATCCAGGTAACAAAGGAGTCTGAGAAGACTAAGAAGTGAAAGTGTCTTTTAATACCATAACTGAAGTGTTAGGTGTTTTTAAATTCCAATTTATTGTTTAAAATGTCCTCAGTTAATGGAAAGCCTTGAAAAGAAACAGAATGCTTATGATTCTATGCTAAATTAATGGCGTTATCAACCCAACACTATTTGTGCCTTTAAAGATCTTGTCATAAAACTTTACTGCATTTTTATCATGAATCTTATTTTGTTCAGATTCTTCCCTTTCAATTTTCCTCAGTAAAATAATTTTCATGATGTATCTCTAAAGAGAGTTAGGGTATGTAGAAGTGGAGTTGAAAGTACAAGAATTTGAAATTCTGAGGCAGTTTACATTATTGAATTGGCTTTACTTCAATAAGAACTGCACTTTTACAACAAAATTCTGCCTCCAGAAAAATGTGAAAGTAAAGGAAAAAATCTACACTTATTTTAAGGCCAAATTTTGAGCTTGCTTATCTTTTGTAAGGGATATGACTTCATCTCTTCCCATCCTGTTTTATAATTGTATTTGTAAAATATGGTGTAAGCCCTTGGTGCTACATAAACAATAGTTAAAGAATACATATAATCATATTCAACACTTCTATTATGATTTCAGTAGTTACTTGGAAACCACCCTAGAAAAAATCTGTGCAGAAACACACTGGAGAAGGCACACAGAAATTATATTTCCCTTTCTCCTAATTAGGCCTATCAGAGACTCATCTCTTTCTCAGACCATAATAAAGTATCATTAGCAGAAGCATAATCCTGCTTGACAGAACTGTTGAATTTCTTTGATTTACAACATAGGTTGCATGTGTTTATAGTGGGTCTCTTGTGAGCCTGCCTGGTTTCATTGTGCCTGACCCCAGACCCAGCCCACAGCTGTGCACTGTCTGCTGGCAACCACCTAAGCCAGACTGAGCCTTCTGAGCAGGGCTCAGGGTGCAGGCAGAATTGGTTTACATTCACCAGCAAAGTGCTGTACTGGTGCATTGCTTCTTGGGGAATACCTGGAAGATAGCTTATATATCATTCACAGCTTTGGTTTACAGGGTGCTATTTTGAAACAGTGCTTCACAAGGCCAGTTCTAACCTTAAATGATCTGGTTTTACAACTGCTGAAAAGGCTGAGCTCAACAAAAGCTTAACTCAGATGAAGCAGCTGAGTTCAGTTAAGTCTCAGCCTGAAAACAAGGAGAAGCACGGCGGTGCTACGCTCCTTTCCCAGGGAACCACACACTCAGGAAAAAAAGCAGTGTGCTAAGCCATACAGGCTGCATGAATATCAATGTGATCAAATACTTGTCCGTAGATCTGTCTTCCTGATTACTTCTAAAATATTACAGTCAGGCGAGAAGTGTCAAGCGTTTCCTCAGGGACACTGAGGTCCTGGAGACACAACTGAAACCTTCATGCCTGTGGATATTTCTGCTACTATATCCTGTTTACTGCCATAATAATCACTCTCTCAAATTCGAGATTTCAGCATATCTCTCAGAAGTTAGTAAGCATTCCAATGCATTTCAGTGGTTCAAGTTGCTTCAGACCAAACATTCAGGCCTCACTCAAGCCCAAATAAAACTTGCAACTGCAAATGATTGTAAGCAACAGCACAAGCCTGGCTTCACCTTCAGGGGTGAAAAGCAGCTCAGCTAGTACAGCAAAGCAGTAAGAGAAATAAGAGGCTAATATTTGACTTCATGCATGCAAACCTGAGGCTATGCTTATGAAAAATGACTTTTTCCTGGAGTAATTTAAAAGAAATCAAGCAGGACACAAAATGTTCTTTGCTCCACAAGCATAGTTCTCATACCATGAGGATGGGGTGGGGATGGGGAGAGCAGCTCTTGTAGCATGTTGGGAACGGTTTAGGGCCATTCAAAATGCAAAAAATGCAAGTCCATCACCCTTATGAAGGCAGAATAAAATTCAGGGGACCATATCAGGTCACTTCTTATGCACTCTGTACTTTTCTTTGGTTTAAGTGACACCAGAGAGCCCATGCCTAAGCCTGTGACAGCACCTGGCACTGGGAAACAACTACAGTCTTGTACAGCTCATGCCTAAAGCAGACACAACTGCTTTGTGGGGTGGTGGTGTTTGGAATTTCTTTGGTTGATGGGAATTCATCAATATTGATGTATTGTAGAAACGAGTGCTGAAATATGATGGGGAGTCCAAAACACATGTAAAAATGCTATAACCTACTCATATTTTATACCATAAAAATTATATAACCTACTCATAATGATGATAACCTATTCATTAAACAATGATATAGGAAAAAGCCAAAATTACCAAAGTGGTGAAAGACACCTCTGTAGGATTTGTAAAATAGACTTAAATGAGTTTTGAAGCTACTGTTCCCATTAGAAAAAAATATTTGGAGAATGAATGAAAATGAAGGCTCTAAGGTGCATAATCATTCCTTTGTCTTCATTCAATCCTTCAATCCAGCTGCCTCATAAAACCAAGGGCAATTATTTCCCAAACTGTTAATAGTGCTGCATTCACAAATGTTTAGTTTTTTAAGCAGCTCAGCACCTTCCATCCAGAAACAGGTATTTACAAAAGGCCAGGAGTTTAAAGCTCAATGTCAAAGACCCAGGTCCTAAAACCTTTATCCCCAACTGACTTATTACATTGGTGACACATGTGAAAATAGCCTTATGAGACAAGGATGATAAAAACACCCAGGATTTCTGCTGTGGTCTTTGAGAGGTGACAACTGAACTACATATTTAGCTTATGCTGCTCTCTGTTGCCCTTGAGGAATGCAGGACCCAATGCCTGACTCATTACTGTTTTCCTTACTAGTCCTGTTGGCTTTTGGGATCTTTTCAGATCGCTTTTGCTTTAGAAGGGAAAGTGTGCTTAATGGTGAACGATAGTCTGAGAAACGTGCTCACATCTAGAAAAATTTAACGGGAGACAAAGTCAGTGGAGCAAAGGTCTATTTACAGACCTGGGTGCATGCCTTCATATCCCATATGCACACTTGTGAATACAGAGTCAAAGTTTTTTATAGTCAAGCCCTTTACATATTCATAGGATTTTCAGGAAGACAAATCCCATCTCCCAGTGGCTGATGCAATCTTCATGTTTTCTTTTGTGCATATCCAGGAGGGTCTTTTAAGAGCTAGTTCATAAAGGCTAGTAGTCTTCTTTGATATGAACTTTACACCTACTTAACCCAGTGCATGTCCTTAAAGCCCTTATCATATAATTGGTTCTGTTACTTCCAGATTAGATGCCAGGTCGATCAAGCATGACTGCCATATGTCCTATGTCCGGCCACAGAAGTCTCTTATTCCTTTTTGTTTCACAGTTTCAGGAATTTACATTCTTCCCATCCTCTTATGCGATTGTGCTCAAGCAGGATACAATGCAAAAACAAAGATAAAGCAACCTTTTGCTGAAGCAACCTATTTATATTGTTAATCACAAAGGCTTATATACTCCATTCACCTTCTACATGCCTGCTCCAGGTCTAATCGTTACTACATATCAAGTTCACAATACAGAACTTACAGTGCAAATAAATACATGAAAAAACAGAAGAGCACAAAATATGCAAGCAAAACAATGGAATTGCAGTCTTATGTTTTATTTGTTGCACATGCTTCTATTTCCCTCCTCCTAATTTGCTGGGTTTTCTTGTTGTTTTTTTTTCTTTTTTCCCCCCTAATCCAGGCCTTTGCTCTTCCCTTTTTAGAAACACTGGGCTCAATTTGGGGTGTAAAAAATAAGAAAAAATAAAATTATTAATCACTTTTCAAATGTCCTGAAAAGCATCTCTCTATCTGCCTATCCAAAAATCTGCATCTCAGACTGTTGGGGATGCATCTTCCCATTTATCTTCCCCACCTTTATACAGAATAATAAATAAATCCAATATATTCAGAATAATCATTATGACTGTGGCACCAGCATTCTCATGAACTAGAAGAGTTAGGTTATGTTACACAGCTTGGTTTTTTTTCCACGTATATAGGAGCTCATTGGCTCTGAATGCAGAATAATAATTCTGCCACTCTCCGGCAACTGCTACAGCACAAAAGCACTTTAACAGCTTTTCTCTTCCTGGAGACAGATCTCTTTTGTCTCTACGGAAAATGGAAGTACCTCTCAATTTTGTATAGTCATTCTTGTACCTCAAGTAAACAGAAATAACACTTATTTTTTTGGTCTACTGTTACTGCAGCATTACATCTCTGAGACTAATCAGGCTAATAAGAATGTTTTGGGGAGTACATATACTTTTATTACTCATTCTCCAGCTCCACGGCAAAGTGAACTAAATAGCTTGCAGTCTACACAGGCTTCAGGCATACAGCATAAGCACTAAGCCTGAGAAAATGGCTGATGTAGCACAGCACAACAGCATCTCTGAGGCTTTTAGTAGCAATTTCTGTATAATGCCAAACAGTGTAAAATACAGTGTAATGGTCCTTTGATAGTAGAAGGAATAATTCATGCAAGCAATCATTATTGAAGAACACAGCTAACCTCATTTGTATCAAGAGGACTCTGCCAAACTCTTTGCATTTGTAATAAAACTTGACTTCAAGGCCATTTTGCAGTCCCTTTGTGTGAGCAGTGTGAACGGCGTAAGAATAAATACAAGATGAGAAAGCCTGAAACATATTTTAATGAGAGGTGTTAGACATTTTTAGGTACATTAAGTTTTATATTAAGCATGAAAACCCTAAGGAAGCCCTGAAATTTTGTTCTGATTTGATTACTATGTAAACCTGTCTCTCAGGAAAGGACTCCAAGTAGCTGATGCTGAAGCTACTGGAGATTTATCTGTCCATAAGATAATGAAAACCATTTCATCAACTTTCACTTTCTTAGAACTGTATAATCAAACTGAGTTAACTTAGTAACTCTGCTCTACAAGAAGAAGCGTGAGACATCTGCTGGCAGCACATTAAAAAAAATAAAATACAGCTTCCCTTTTTTTCTACTGGCAAATATAAGAGCAGATACTGAAGTCTAGTTCAACACTCAGTGAGATTAGTAGGGTCAGTCCTACCAGCTTCAGTGATTTTGTTTTTTTAAATTGGATCACTAATACTTAAGAGGTTCAAAAGACTGAAGAAGTTCTTTACTGTGAGGATGGTGAGGCACTGGCACAGGTTGCCCAAAGAAGTGGTGAATGCTCCATTCCTGGCAGCGTTCAAGGACAGGTTGGACAGAGCCTTGGGTGATGTGGTCTACTGTGAGGACTGGAACTAGATGCCCTTAAGGTCCTTTCCAACCCAAACCATTCAAAGATTCTATGATTCTAAGACAGCTAATATGCTTAAGTCTACTCTGAGATTTTACTTTTGTGTTTGTTTTGTTGTTTTTTTTTTTTTGTCCGGTTAAATATACCAGCTGCCTTCCTTTCTCTGCAGTGATCAAATGCAAAATGAACACTTGCAGAAAGAGATGAAGAGGAACAGCTGAAGAATACAGAAGCAAACAGAAAATTTTCAAAAGCCAAACCCAAGAACTTTGAAAATAACTTTCAAATACATATCATAAATCTCATCTGCAACTCACAGAAGATGCACATTTGGCCAAGGTATACTGGAATTGGCCCTTATGGATCACATAAGTCATCTTTGGGCTTCACCTGACAATCCTCAAATTCTGGTGATTTTCAAGTTCGTTTTTCTCTAACCCTCAGAATTTATTCCAGTCAAAACCAGAGCTGAGTTCCTGCTATTGTGAATGGGAATTCAACTTGAAATAAAAAAATTGCCAATTTATATCTGCTCTCTACATTAATGTAGTGGGATGGTATTGTCATATATGCACAGAGGTAGAGAAAAACTGCAAACAAATTCCCATCTCTCTCCTCACATTTCAGTTTTCTGGCCCACTAATTTGAAATTAATTAATATTTGCATAACAGCAAGTGAAAGGTTTAGCTAATTCTTTCAAAACCATGTAAAATTAAGTGTCTTGTGCACATTCTATTGACTGGTATTCTAGGTGTGTTAGACCGATAGACTGGGTACAGAAACTGGACAATGTGAAATCATCACCTAAATTATAAGCTTATATTTTACTGTAGTTGCCAGGTAAAATGTTCATAACAAGAAGTATTTCTCTGATGGTAGACAAAAGAAAAACTAGTACGCACCCACCTAGAATTATCTGCCAGAAGACTTCACCCTGAAGTATTTTTTTTAATGCTTTCTTCCTCCTTTTCCTTTATCCTTAAGGACTGTTTGGGGTGTACGTTCTCCTACATATTACTAGTACAGCAAATAAAGTGTTCTTGAAATATCTAATACCAGCATCTATGTCAACGTTAAACATGCAGAGTTTCTTTCACAATTTTATGCCATTTCTTCTCAGATCAAGTGTCCCAAGCTGTCCTTTAAAATTTTCTGTTTACTGAAGTGTTCCAAAAAGATTTCTTTGATCAAGTGAAAGAGAAGCTATGTATTTACAAGTGGCATGTCTACACCGAAGAACTAAAAAAACTAGAAACCCACACACTTGGGAAATGGCCTTTCACTAAATCCAGTAATTTCTTGTCTTCCACACCCTTCCTTCTACAGACATCCATCCAGGATCAAAATCCCTTAGCAGTAGAAGGTAAAACAAGAGTTTAACATCTTTTATTATTACAAGACAGCATTTCTTCAGGTATATGAACTGCTTTGGCTCATGTTCACTTCACAGTAGTGAGTAGTATATGGTCATCAAAAAAGCCCACTTGTACTGAGTCTGAAGCCATTGCTGAAAAGAATAAAACCATTCCAAATCCCATGTGCATACATTAAACTCTAGTCCTTTCATATAGTAGTTTTAAAACTATCAGATTTGATTCAGCCATTACTTCAAACTGTGCACATTTTATGCTATTGTGAATCTGCGTCTCTAATTAAAGAAATTATTTTATAACTGTGAAGAACTTTTTCCACCTCAGGTAGATCTAGCAAATTGCTGAGCAAGCAACAGTGTTTGAATTCAGCAGGCTTACTTCTACAGAAGTCCGATACACTTTAATAACAGAAGAGGCTAGACCTCTTGTTGGAAACCTGACTATATGCTTCCTTTGTTCAATAAACACATGTTTCTGTGTTTAAGCCTCTATTGTGTTAGTTATCTTCATACTGAGTACTTCAAAAGATTGCCTCAATTTCACACATCACAAGGAGGAAATAACACATACCATCTGAAGGAGAATTTTAAATAGCTCTGCTGTATAAGGAAGAATGCTTCTATTAAAAAAAGTAAAAATGCTTGCCCATAAACTCTGTGAATAAAAAACCCCAAACATTTCAGTAGACTGCTGACCAGACTAACTTAGCTTTCACTGACAGGAAGGTGTTCAGTTCTTCTAGATGCTGTTTTACCTCAGCACTGCAAATAGTGACAGAAACATTCATGGTCCTTCAACTCTTTGCAGTCTTACTCCTGCCTGCAAACAGGCCTAAAACTATAATATGCACAACGCTTGGTTGTGCCTTCCTGCAAGGAGTCATTAAAAAGCATTATGTCCAGATGTTCCAATCAGTGCTTTCAATTTATTTCTGTTCATAAACCAAATGTGTCTTGGAGATGTCTTGTACATCCCTGTATATGCTGCTACATATGACCTACTCCATACAGATTTCTATTCCATGAAGAATGCTCTGCCAATAGTGTTACTTTACAATTAAAAAACATCATTTTAGGCTAATTTTTTGTGATTTCTATCATTGAAAAAAAAAATCATTTTCTTAATTATGTATACTCTGAGTACTGAGAAGGAAGGGCTTAGTGCAAAGAAAGCTTCCCAGATTAACTACTCATCTTTTCCATCTCAGACTATGAGTAAGCAGAATCTTTTTTACACAGTTCCATTTCTTTTTCAAAATTAGTATTTGTAGGTTTTAAGTAAGAATGTAAAACTTCATGTGAGACATTATAAAACTCATGACCAGTAGTGAAGGAGATCCTGAAAGTAGGAGCTGAGAATCAAAAAGTAAAAGAGAAATTTGACTTTTCCTGAGCTTGACAACATCTCGACTGTTTGAGGATGAATCCTTTCTCTCATTAAGGTTTGGGGATATTCCAGGAAGAGGCATTTTCACAGAATCTTCACTGACTAACTGAGACTAAGCTCATCCCTCGGCTTTGACAAGACAAGATTTTGATGAGCTCTTCTAGTCATACTGTGACTTATGCCAGACACATTTGAATATATAAGTGACACTCTCTACAGACTTACTACTTTTTTCTTATTGTTTTTTAGGTAGCAGGGGAAGGGAGTCAGGGGAAGCTCAAAGACATTAGTATGTGTCACCGGCATTTGAAAAATAACTCCCAAACCAGGAAAACAAAAGGGGATGGAACTGCATCCAGGCCAGCTGGGGAGCAGAGAGAAAACAAATTCATTGTGTGAGAAATAATTATTTTCAGAAGCGGATCCTGTGTGTTAGGATCAAAGGGGCTCATGAATTTAGACCATTCCACAGCAATGAAATGTTAGTAGTGTCATATAATACAATGACATTTATGAAGTTCTGTTTAGCCAGCAGATCTCTCTGCATCCCAAAACTCAATCCAGATACAAATTAAAAATAGTAAAGAAAAAGAATAAAAATTAATTAATTTTCTTTAGAGATACTGTCATGCTTACGTAATAATGCTGGCATACATATATGAATAACCATATTTAATCTATATGACCACAGACATCTTCCTTTCTCTGAAAAATACTTTGGGTCTATTTTTGTGTCTATTTTGGGTCATTTTTGGGTCTATTTTATAGCCTTAAATGCTGTCCACACAGTCTTCTCTGATACAGTTTTGAGCTTTCCATAGCTTAGATAGGAGGCACACTTATTTTTGTGGTAAGCCCCTCTGAGATTTGCCTAGACTTTAAAGCTGTCAGTTTTTCAGGTTCAGAAATCATGCTTAGCTTATAAAGGCTCCTTCTGTTAGGAATAGATGGAACATTCCTCCCTGATGTGAAGTGAATTCAGAAGTGAGCTATCTTTCTAAAACTCTCACTTCCCACTGTTATTCTGGCTGTTACTTACAGTAATCTAACAAAGTGAGGGGGTGAAACCACACTCCACACAATTAATACATAAGAACACAACTATATTGAACAAAACCATATGGCTAGGTGGCAACCACAGCAGAAGGAAACATTTAGAAAGCTCTACGACTTGCAGAGAGTGCAATTTTGCCATTGATTATGGATGAAAATCTGTGTGAAAGCTGCCAGGTAGCTTGTACAAACTGGGTTTGGCTACACTAAAAGTGGGAAGTTCAGCCAACTAGTATAAGGTAAATCTCTTCTTTTACAAGTGCATCATGAGGAGTAGGGTTTTTTTAATGTTGTGCACATAAAAGCTAAGCTTTCCTGCCTGGATAATAAAGCTTAAAAGAAATATAATCCAAAAAAGCAACAACCCCCAGTGATCTTCATTAAAGTTGCTGCTATCTTCTACATAATAGGACATTAATCTCTGACCTTCACATTTTGCAGGCTCAGTTAAGGAAATAATTTAGATCACAACACTACCTAGTCCTAAAACACTGAATCTGTGCAGCCTGATTAGCTGCTGAGATTTCCAAGGATTTAATAAAGTGAATCAAAATGCTGTGAGGGATTCAAGTGCTACAAAAAAGCTATCCCTTTTGGCTTTCCATCTTGATTTGGGATCTTCTTCTCTTTCAAACTTTAACAGTTCCATGTCAGGCATCCAGGTTTTCTAGTCAACTCTATATGCAGAAGGCCATGCGTTCATTATTATGAACAGGTAAAGTAATCGAACCCACCACCTAAACCCAGGAAGCAGATGTCAGGTATTTCAATTGCTATTCAGGTCTTTTAATTCCTTTCCTAAAAAGGTTTTCTCTCAAAGCATTGTCTAAAAATAACACACAGGAAGAATCAGGGATCTGAACACTGACGTAGAGAAGAGAATAATGTGATAAAACGTTTACCCAGCTCATGAGCTTTACATGACTTAACTTCATTGGCAAATGTCCCAGATTCTCCTCACTTAAAGGATGAATCTTATTCACTATCTCTCACTACGATTACTTAATGTATATTGAAGAAGAAGAAAAGATGCTGAATAAAAATCTTATTATAATAGCCTTTGAACTGAATGGGAAAAAAATAGGATCATGCTTCCTTTAATATGCCTGAATCAGGTTTTAAATCAAGGCACACAGATACTAGCAAACTTTTGTATTGTTTTTATTTCATCAAGTACAACAAAGGCAGACACATATATTCTGGACAACCTTGTTCACTATTTTATTGGTTTAAACCTAGAGTTATACAAATGTTAAAGTACCAGTAAAGTCAGGTCTCTGAGACCAGAGCAACAAAGCTTTATGGAGTGCATTTCTTCTGCTTAGCAAAACAGCAGCTAAGTCTCCTTACTCCCATAGTCCTATCACATGCATTTATGAGATCTGGTAGGAAAACGTCAAGTAGAAAACCAAAAAGGTCTACTCCTGACACGGAGGATCTTTCAGCTCTGGCATGTTCCAACTGTCTTTGGAAGCAAGCACAACATATATGGTATTATCTTGGAAAACTCCAATTAAATCACAGGGATCAAAACTTCTGCATATGTAAGGTAACTGAGGAATAGGATGCTTTATTTTCTCTCAATTCAGTCCTGCACTTTTTATTCCTGTTAAACAGCTGCAACCCTTCATTTATTTCTTGCATCTAATAGAGCTTTTCTGGTGTCAGTGGCACATTAAGTATAGTTTTGCAAACACTTCCAGCAGCAAGACATGGACTAGTGATGCCCTTTTCCTGTAATGGGAAACTAAAAGAGAGGGAAGTCTAAATGGGCTGCAGTTGAGGATGATTTTCAAAATGAAGCTGAGAAGAGACAACACTGCTTTCTGTAAACAACTCACTGTGCAGAGTGTATAAAACCATGCAGACACAAGAAGAAATAGTTACAGAATCAGAATCATAGTTAGAGTTGGAAAGGACCTTAAGATCACCTAGTTCCAACCCCCCTGCCATGGGCAGGGACACCTCACAGTAAAACATGTCATCCAAGGCTCTGTCCAACCTGGCCTTGAACACTGCCAGGGGCTGAGCATTCACAACCTCCCTGGGCAACCCATTCCAGTGCCTCACCACCCTCACAGTAAAGAATTTCTTCCTTATATCC
>JAVHNF010015308.1:0-10945 GCA_034783455.1 Micropsitta finschii
GTCACAGGGTCCAGGGAAGTTGCTGCTGACAACACCAAAACCCAAACTTCTGCTTCTCGGCTCTCTGTGCAGCTGAAATAATATCATCCTCCCAGGACCTTCCTGCGCCTGGCTTTATTTCCAGTGAGAACATGAAGCTGAGGTTTGAAGATTGAGCTCTGTCGAGGGCACCAACAGCTTCTGCTGTGGGAGGAAAGGATTAACAAAGCTGTCAGGGATGAAATAGCTTCAAACTCAGAAGTTTACCAGGCAGGATGATGAGCAAAGACAAGGCGAGCTATTGTCCTGCTTATCAGCAGCTGCAGCAGGCCTAGGGGACTTTCTGGGACATCCTGGGAAAGGGCATCCAGCCCTGCACTATGGCCTTGCACTGCCCCAGGCAGCCCGGCACTTTCCGGAGGCTCTCTTGGAGGCGTTGTGGATTTTTAATGCTGCCTGAGCACAGGGATGCAGCCCTAATCCCTGCCCAGGGTCACCTGGCCAGGTCACCCCACACAGCCAGTCAGGTCCCCAGAGCTCTCTCTGCTGCAAAAAGGATGTGAGAATGCTCTGCACAGGTGTCCTTCAGCCCACTGGCACGTCATGCGTGACACTCCAAGATGTGCTATAAAATGAGACCAGTGGTGTGCATCATTTCATCCGGTACATGCAGAACCTGGAGGTAGCACCTGGTTCCCTCACAGAAATCAGTGTTTGTAGGATCTCTGGGAGGGAGACTGTACTTTTCTTCAGTGTTGATCTCTTAGGGCAGTGTAATCATGGCCCACCACTGGAACTGCTTGGCACTGCTCGAGTACACATAATAAACAACAGTACTACTCATTTTCAGTTGGCAAAACCCTTAAAAAACCTTCAGTTTTATCTGACCTCTATGCAAAAATGCATCTCTGATAGGCAATTTTCACTGGTCCCCTGGTTGACCACTAAAGATGGTTGCAGAGGAGAAACACTTCTGGTAATGGATAATAAATAATATAAAGCAGGAAGGC
This sequence comes from Micropsitta finschii, assembly GCA_034783455.1. Taxonomy (NCBI): domain Eukaryota; kingdom Metazoa; phylum Chordata; class Aves; order Psittaciformes; family Psittacidae; genus Micropsitta; species Micropsitta finschii. Next base: position 990 of record JAVHNF010015308.1, read on the forward strand.
AACCACAAGTGTTTAAAAATAGCCCACCAGTTTCCTTTCTTCTCTCCTGGGAACCTTCTGGGTCTGAAAAGCAAAACACTCAAAGCAGGGTCAGGAGCCCAAGTTCAGGATGTTTGCTCAGCATAGCTAACCCCAAACACCCAGCTGTCAGGGGCCAGACTCTTGAAAAGAGTGAGATTCAAAGCAAGTAACTTTTCAGGGCTTCTGATTTGCCTCTAAGCATAGAGCTGAAAGAGAACACACAGGATCACACCCTCAGAACTCTCCCCTGCACTCCTGAAGATGTAGAAATTGTTGAAAAATGCAAGTATTTTATAAGCACGTGACTCCAGGAGCAAGGGACCTAAGGAAATGATCAATGATTGAGTGACTCATTAAAGAAAATATCACCATTGATTTATACTTGGCAAACTCAGCAAAACCATTTCACAACACACTGAGCATTGACATCAATTTTGCATTGACATCAGCTGTGTATGTCCCATTGAATTCAGCAGGCCCAGGAACTGGGTGCTCCAGGAAACCCCTTACTTTGTTTCTTTCTGCCACTGTAAAATCAGCACTTGACTGAGTAAATGCAAACCTATACAGCCAACACCGGAGCATCTACAGGCCACTAATCTGTGCTCCTCCGCCACAGTTTTGTGGAGTGGGTAACACAGAGAGGCTTTTGCAAACACAAAGCCAGCCTCCTGGTTTAGCTCAATGCATTTGGGTCAGGACCCGCAGATTCAGACCTTTTGTTTCTTAATAACCGGGCTCAGTGACCTCGAGTCAATTCTTCCCAGCACATACAAGCTCATACACGCTCATACACATGGCCTGTGAGCATCCCCCTCAGTTCTGCTCTCCACCCTTCCCAGTAACTGCTCTCCTTTACTTTCATCTCACTGCTCCACGTCCAGGAAGGGCTTTCCAATGTATTTCCTACAGAACAAAACTTGTTGCCCAGTTCCCGTGCTCGGTATTGCTGGTTGGGTGTGTTTGAGTTTGGTTTTTCTTTTTCCATGAGGCCACAGGCTGAGTGAGCAAGACTGCCCAGCCCAAAGCATCGCTCTGAAACACTTTCACAGGTGTTGCTGCCTCTCACATGGCATCAGGCTGCCTGCAAACACCCCCAGAGCCTTGCCACTGTCCCAAGAGAATGCACTGCCACCCCCTTGCAAAACCTGTGTTTCCTTTGAGCCTCAGTGAGCCTACAGCAGGACAGATGTCAGAGCAGAGAACTGAAGAAAGCTTATCTTGGCCCCAACCACAGAAGGCAAGAATCCACCCCAGCCACCTCCAGCAGAGCCCTGCACAAGGATCATGTACCACCAGCTTCTGCTGTGAACCGGGACCCAAACCAGCAGCCTCCGATGGGAGTCAGACTGTTTTATGTGGGAGTTGTGACATCGTCCAGTTTCTGTCCCAAGCTCAGGCACCAACTGACAAGCTGTGTCGAGTAAATCCCTGCAGTGGTCTGTGTCAGGCCGCATGCTATGAAATGGAGACAATAACAGTTCCTTCTACTGCAGGGGCTGGGGAAGCCCTTTCCATGGCTGTTTGTAAAGCACTTTGGAAGAAAAGCGCTACCAATAGAAAAGAATTTTTAACTAAAAGTCAGGCTGTTTGTTACACTTGCATCGAGTCTTAAACCAAAACTTTTAGACGTTCAGATTTTAATTTGGAAAACTTTCATTTCCACTGGCCAGGCTCCACTGGAAGATTATTGTAATAAAAAGCTAGTACTATCTCTTCTACTTCTGGACAAGGGAAAAGCCTCCAAGCTTGTGCAAGAAGGGAAAACAATGTCTCTGTCTTATTCAGTACAATCTGTATATAGATGTCAGAGCAGCTGCTTTCAAAATCTGTGGAACAACAGATCATAGCCAGCCCTCAGTCCCTTGAAGCCCCAATTCTCACTTGCAAACACAATCAATGCCCCTATTTAACCAGATTTTAGGGTGAGTCACACACATATCACTTGCCCAGGCTTACAGCATCATGGATTTTAGGACATTCTCTGCTGAGTATTTCGGATCCAGGGCAGTTGGATCACTTGCTCTGCCCGCAGGTTGCGGGTATTTCTCAGGGCCATTTCCCTAACAGATCAGGACTATGAACTCTGGTGACAGAGAGGAAGGCTGAGGCTGACTCAGGCTCTCCTGCGCTGCTTGTCCCTTTTGCCACTGACACGGTCTCCTCCCCACAACCCCCATGGGCAGCTACAGATTAAGCACCGGGTTAATTCAGGAATACAGCTTGTCCCCAGCTCTCCGAGCACACCAAACATCTAATGCAGCAATGCAAGCTCCTAAATATTGTCAGTTCCTAGCAGAGGAAGCACACCACATCCCTGGGCAATTAGGATCCAAACCTCTCCATCCAGCTAGTCTGTGTTTCATTTCCTGCAGCCCCTGCACACAGCTGGGCTCCAGCATCTCCTGCAGACTCCTGAAGTTCTGCAGTGGCAATACAATTATGCCAAAAGCCTTGGAGACTTGAGAGCTTGCAGGAATATTTCTCCTCAGTCCTACTTCTTATTCCATCCACTTGGCTCTAAGTATTTGAGCATCCTCCATTAGGGCAGCAAGTGACAACATAAACCTGTTTTTTAAGCTTGCTGACCTCTAATAATTTAGCAGAACAAAGCTAACACAGGGGGTAGAGGGGAACCAAGCCATTTTCTAAGAAACAGCTGACTACAGCACACTTTGTGTGGGCATTTCTGGTGAGAGGAGCCTTGATTCCTTCACAGCAATGTGCCACACAGCCATTTACAGTGAAAAGAAAATAATCAGAAAAATAAGAGGCAAAATATGACTACTAAGATGAAAATATGCCCAGGATGCCAAAGACAACAGGGTCCATCTCGTGAAAAGCACCAAGACACACGAGCATTTTGCAGGGCAGCCATGGCAGGGGGGATGCAGGAAGCTTTCCCACAGCTCGCTGTTCCAAAGAGGATCACAAAAGACCGCGGGAGTTTTACTGCACGTTGAGAGCGAGCTGGGTCACAGCGTTTCCCGTTTCCACACGGTTCCCTGCTGCCAGCCGCAGCACTCCCCCGAGGGCGGGGTTCAGCAGGCATTAAGCCGCTGAAGCCTGACACGCTGCAGACACAGCAGAGCTCCGCTGGTAAAGACTATTATTTCTTGGGCTGTTTGTCTTTAAAGGCAGCTTTTATCTCCCTATCACCTTTCTGCCAGAACGCTTCAGTCAGCTTTTTTAACAACTACCACCTAAGGTGCTTGTAACCAAAAGAAAAACAGGAAAATCCATTTTCTGTGTTGCTTAGCGATCAGCATTCGACAAGTTGAAGGCTCCCAGGTGTTCAGAGTTATTGTAACTTCCATCCTTGCTTGCATGGGCCCTCTGTATAACGGTTGGGTAAAGAAAAATCACCGGCAGAAAAAGAGGAGAAGGGTTAAGAAGCCACAGAAATTGGCAGGGAAAGATGGGAATGTGTGCAGCCCCTGAAGATAGGGAAAACTCATTCCTGAAAACAAACCGCCCCTGACACAGTGAGATTTCATGATCTATTTGAAACACAAGTGATTGCTAGTGTAGGGCAACGTCCAGTGGCGGCAGTTCCTTTAGCAAAGCACCCCAAGGCTTGTAGGGTCCCCCAAGAGCTGGAGTCACACTCTCACAGGCAGCCCCTCCCTTCCTGAAGGGCACCCCAAGTGCTGTCAGTCTCTGTCCTGCTCAGACATGCGGCAGCCATGGGCCACGCAGAGGCACAAAGCAAAGTGAATTTGCCTTCCAGCTGCAGCACTTCCCAGGAGAAATTCAACCTAAACTTACGCCCCCCACTGACCCTTTGGTAAGGGAGGTTATAGTATCACAGAATCATTTACGTTGAAAAAGACCTTTAAGATCATGAAGTCCAGCTGTTATGTGCTGGATTTTCTGTGCAGGTGATGGTTTCCTCCCTCCAGCACATTTGTACCGTGCTACTGTGGCCAGACTGGGAGCAATAGCTCTGTTCAAAACACTGCTCTGTTCAATATCCAAAATAGGTACTGCAACAACCACTGCCTATGAAACTGGGAGCAGCATCGCATGCTGCTACAGCTTTGGAATGCTCATGTCTTTGCTTGCATAGGGCTGAGTGGCCCCATCTCTCCCATCCCACTCCCCCCTCCTCACCTCCCCCAATCACTGGAACAGCAGCAAGTGCTCCCCATGGCCAGGCTCCTGAGCTCAGGTGGAAAAGAAACAGAACAAAGCTCTGGCTCTGCTCACCTGTCAAAAATACATGTAAGGCAGGCAGTAAATTTTTCCACCACCACCAACTAGCCAAAATGACTTGTTCACCTGAATTGTGTAAAACGAGGCTCTCAGAAAGAGGAGGCTCTGGCAACTGATCAACAGAGAAATCCCAGCAGGTAACAAAGCAGCACTGTTTGGCAGAGCATCTCTCCTCATCATCAGCTCTTATCCCAGCACTTTCTCCAGTCCTGCTCTCACTCACACCTTCCCTAGCCAACACAGAGGCTGCTGCATCCATGAAGACGACATGAACATTGCTGTGCCAGGCGGACAGACGGACGTGGAACTCAGACTGGCCTTTGGATCTCACTCCCAACCAGGGGAGAGGGAGGGCAGCTTCATTCTGCCATCCCGCTGGCTCTTCTCCTGGTCTAGAGAATGTAGTGAGGAGGTCACCCCCTGCCTTCTGCCTGGGTGACAGCTCCTACCAGCACATCTTACAGCGTCACTGAGTGCCTGCGCTTGCATTACATCCGTGGATGTGCTCTGACTGACATTGCTGGTTCTTGCTGGGGACAGGGATGCAGGTTTGCATCTGTGTGACTTCCGCAGCATGCTCAGACGTAGCTCCCTGAACCTGATCAACACCAAGCATTCCCCATGTCGCTGGAACAGTGTCCAAACACACACAAGGGATGGAATGGTGCCACAAAGCTGCTAAGAAGTCCAAAAGAAAAGTTGATGCCACAGCACAATCACAGGGAACAAGCACACAGAGTTGATACGTTGCATGAGACTAAATTTTGTCCAAAGACCAACTTAAACATGGGAACCAAACAGGCTGCAAGTGCTCATCTGAAGAGCTACAGGTAGCAAAATTAAACAGATTTACATGTAGGCTAGGTTTAGTACAGAAAGTTAGCCCAGTATAGGAATAAGGTGGAACAGATTTAAAAGTCAGATCCTCAAATAAGTGAAGCAACAGGAAGGTGTACCACACACATAACATTAATAACAAGTATATAACCAAGGCTACTTAAAATAAGAAAAATCAATTAAACAGGAACAAAGCCCCTTAGCAGGGGATATGGAAAAGGATGTTTCAACAATGGTCCTTTATCTCCTTTGGCTGCACAAACGTCAAGGAAAGCATACATCAAAACCCAGACGTGTTGGAAAGCTGCTGTGAAAGCAGCAGGAAAGCTGATTTGAGCTGAAGTGAGAAGTGAAACCTGGAGCCAGGCTTCAGCAGAGTGAAACACTGATGTGACCGAAAGTGAGCAGCTGAGGAGCCACAGGGCCTGGAGCAGCCATAAGGGATGAGGCAGAGGAGCTGCAGGAGTGCAGCAGGAGACATCCAGCAGGTGAGCAGCAGCCAGAGCATCCAGGAACTTGCTGACACCGTGTGGCCCCTGCCCAGACGCTTTGGCCAAATTCACCGTGATCTGAGCCTGGGACACAGTGAGTGAACGTAAAAATACTTTGCTCACAGCCTGAGCACACACTTACTGGTGTCAGCCACACGAGAACCAGGAAGAGGCTGGCAAGAGCTGGGAAGTTTCACTGCCCAGCCCTGAACCAGGTATGGCAGAAATGAAACAGTGACATGGCTGAAAAGTCAACTAAGAATTGTAAGAGCCTGTCAGTATTCCCATGTACTGTCAGACCCTCAGACAAAGGAGGTTGTTGTTTGTTTTTTTCTTTTTAAATATATATAATTTTTTTTCCTTTGGCAATGGCTACTTTAGGAGGTTTCTGCTCTGCATTGTTCTAGTGGAGGAAGTTATTCCACTGCCTCTTTCAGTGGCCAGCAAAACGCTTTTTGTTGTGGGTTCTTGGCATGGAGAAGCAGTGTTCTTCCAAACAATACTGCACGCTGCTGGCCGAGGGCCACAGTCATCTCCCGGTTACAATGGCACAAATATCAACAAACTGTGTGAGTGCCACTGAGTCATACCACGGGGCTGAATCTGGCCACAGTGCTGCCGACCCTACCCACTTTCTACCTTCAGGTCTATGATTTATGCTGGTTTTCCCTCAAATCTTGGCTCTGGGAATCATACTGAGTGCTGAAGAATTTCAGTTTTCATTAAAAAAGGTTATCCATGAGCACTGAAACGGCTTGTGTTTTTTCCTATGGTTCTGTGTATCGAGACTGTCTTTGGTGCCTAAAACTGTATGAACTGAGAATAAAAATGTTTTTGTGGTTTGGAAGCATCTCCCACGTGGATTTTCTGGTGTCTAATAATACATGAACTCATGCTACAGATGTTTTGGGGCATTTACAAGATTCTTTTCCTCCTCTCAACCACCTTGTTTCATCATTTTTGCACAGACCTGCCAGCCCTCAGCCCAATCTGCATGAAGCAAGGAAAACAGCTAGAAAACACAACCTGAGCTTTCGCAGGAGGGGCAGGGGCCAGAGGGCAAGTGAAACAAGCCGCTCCCTAAGGGTCTCATCCAGCTTCAGTGAGAGTTTCTGTGGCAGCAAGGCAGCATCCTGCCCCCGATGAGCTTCTCCCATCTTTGCACGGGCTGATGAATCCATTCCTGAGCAGCAGCACCATTGCAAGTCAAATTTTTTTACATCATAGCAGTATATATTAGATACACATCAATAGTTAATTACCCCACTGCTATTTGCATTGTGCTCGTGAAGAGCAGTGTCAGCGTTTCCATCACACGTGGCATGCAGGAGCAATGCCAGCCGTGTGCCAAGTCACCTTTCTGCAAAAGCCAAGCCACAGGAGAGTTCCCTTTCCCTTCTTCCTTGCCCCAGGCTCTGGCACAGATTCACCACCTCTTGCAAAGCTCTCTTCCAGAGTGGGCTCGCAGGAAGGGGTCGTGGGTATGTTCAGCAATTGAGGTTTGTTGTAGGTCTGGGAAGGAGACTTGGTGCTATGCTGTGACTGACTGGGGTGTGAGCACCAGCCATTCTCCAACACTTGGGAGTTGTGCCTTGCACTGACCCCAGAATATCTGGGGAGGGATGTGCAGGGCCACTTCTCCCAGGGGCAAGGGTTGTGGGTGCGGAAGCATCGAGCCTTGTGCAGTAGGAAAAGGTGGAGTTGCATCCCTGTGGCTTGTCCACCTCCTCCCCCGTGTTTCCCCCATCCCTGTGCCAAACAGAAAGGGAAATCCGGGATTTTCAGCTGCTTTTGATCCTCTCTTGCTCTGCACACAACAGGGCAGGAAGAGATTAGTCTCCATTTCCTGGCTCCAGCAGCTCTCAGGGCTGCCCAGGTGGGACCCCCTACACCCCCATTAGGGGCTCCCCAGCTTGCAACTGCCACAGTGCTGGACCCCAAACTGCTGCAACATCCATCTCCATCCCAGCTCCCCCTGTCCTCACACATCTCCCCAGAGCCCCCAGATGTGCCTCCCAGCTGCTCTGCTCAGTCAGCCCAGGGTCTGGCACTGCAAACAAACCACGCTTTCCCTCCTTCCTCACATGATTGCAGTTTCTAACTTTTACACTTTCCAACATGGGAAGCAGGGTACTATAATGAAAGAAATCGTTATAGACTCTCAGAGCAATGCACACAGGAGCCCCTAAAGGGAGAAGAAAAGGATGATCAGAAATAGGTTATTTTGAAGGTAGGTTTTTTGGGTGCTATTACCTGGCAGGCAGGAGAGCAAGCCCCCTGGATCTCGGGCCACCAGCGTTACCAGGGACGTTGCTCTGCATTCGCTTCACCTGTTACCAACATCACAACCAGACAAAACCAAGACTGTCAAACAGCTCATCCCAAACTGCAGCTGTCAGTGGGATGGGATCTGGATTCCCCACTCCCAGGCTGCCCAGGGGGAATAAAGACCATGGTGCAGCTGCCAAGCGCTGCCACAGCCCCAGAGCACCCGGGGACAACCCCAGCACAAACCCAGAGAAGCCAGGAAAAGCAGAAGGACACAGGGCAGAGGAGATGCCTGCCAGCATCTGTGCAAAGATGACGCAAGAAAGCCAAAAAATCAGCCTTTGTATGTAAACAGCCCTTGGGGTTCACAAAATCAAGACTTCACATTAAGACAGAGGAAATTTCTTACCATAGAGGCACAGAGGAAGATGAGCACCTGAGATGCTGCTCACGACCAGCATTTGAATGGAGGTAATGCTTGAAAGCCTCTGCTCTGGACCACAATAGCAGGGTATACAGTACTGCGCCAGCACCACACTCCCCTCTCCAGACACTGTGCACGATGCCCCACGCACATGACTCCAGGAGCCAGGATTTAAAAATACCAAGCATCACAAGTTCTACCCAAACCCAACCACCAGCCAGCCTGGCCCATTACATTACAGCATTGTCATATGACAGAGCAAACAGCTCCATTGCTGGGCAGGAGGATCTGGTGAGAGGCATCTCTTCATGGCAAGATGGAGCCAATCCTTTCAGCAATGTAAATACTAAAGCAATGCAATTGAAGCACTCCAGGTTCACAACAGACAAAGCCAACAAAGCTGCATCTGGCTGTCCTCTGTTACTTGTGCTATAGCGTCTTACCCCCTTGCAAGCACATTGCTTTTTGCAGCAAAATGGTACTTGATTGATAGCCAGCACAGTCGCCAAACCAAGCTGTTTCAGGACAGGGCTCTCAGCAGCATAGTGCCTTAGCATTATGTGAATCTCACATGGCTGAATTCAGTCCTACGTGAATGCCAGAGCACTGCCCTTCTGTGCTTGACGATGCTTAAACAAAAGAAGAATAAAACACTGTCCTATGCATGGGGACACTGGAGCACAGTGAGGGTCAGCGCATCCACCAAAGCCACGTGTTGGCTTTGGACAGGTGTTGAGAGCTCCAAGGCACGCAGGTACTGGCCAAGGAGCAGCTGCACAGCAACTGTGTGCTGACGTGAGGACATTTCAGCAACACCATGGACTGCAACAGTGGAACGTACGTGACCAAGCAGAGTCACCACATCTGATGGCAGGCAGTTCCAGCTCAAGGCATTTAATTGTGTCAGACACATGCAGAGCAACACCTCATCCTCAGTATTGCCACTCTCTGCTGTCTCAGCTGCCCCAGGGCTTGCTGATTGCTGCCAAAACATGGGGGTAAATAAATATGGCCAGCTCTGATGGAGTCCCTGGATGAGAGATGCCCAGGGCTAAAATCCATGCTATGCTGCCCACATTTGTGGCTCTGAATGGGGTGAAACTCCTGTTTCCACTGTGTTTCCAGCTGGCATACTCCAAATCAAGCAGCTGTATCAATGACAGCCTCATCCCCAGGCCAGCCCCTCTCTAGGATGCATTAGGGCCACACTGGCAGGCAGTTTTCTGATCTCTGCAGGATAGCCAGTGCTGAAGTACCCCTGTGCTCTTGCAAAGACCCCAAGTGGACACCAAGCAACCCACCTCTGACTGGCGGGACCAAGCCTCTGACTGGCAGATCAAGCTACACACAGGCCAAGCACAGATGCTTGGTGAGAAAGCGGCGATCACGTTTGGGCTGCAATGACAAACCCTTGGGCAGAATGAACCCCCAAGGCAGGCTGTGCCCCAGGGAGCTCCACCAGACACTGGCCAAGACTCCAGAGGTCTGCATTCTCATTTCACTTTGGCAACCTTTGGCAACAGTCCTACTAACTGCTTATTTAAAGTAACCTTGATGCTGGGGATGGACTATTCATCAGGGACTATAGTGACAGGACAAGGGGTAATGGGTTAAAACTTAAATAGAGGAAGTTTAGATTGGATATAAGGAAGAAATTCTTTACTGTTAGGGTGGTGAGGCACTGGAATGGGTTGCCCAGG
>JAVHNF010015308.1:11045-31810 GCA_034783455.1 Micropsitta finschii
TCAAGGCCAGGCTGGATGAGGCCTTGGGTGGAATGGTTTAGTGTGAGGTGTCCCTGCCCTTGGCAGGGGGGTTGGAATTGGGTGATCTTAAGGTCCTTTCCAACCCAAACTATTCTATGATTCTATTACTGGCCCAGCAGTCCCATGGCTGCACTTCACTTGTTTATTCAGTCAACACACACACGTGGTAGTGAAGGCTCTGGACACTTTAGTACCAGTGAACCAAACATAGCAGCAATTGGTGACCCTTCTCCCAACCCCTTAAGCCATTGTAAATACTCAGCTACCACACCAACCCTTCCCCTCTCTGAAGCCTCACCAAGGGCTGGAAACAGGGAATGATGCCACCCAAAAGCCTGCCAAAGGCTCATGGCCGATCCTGTCCATGTCTGCAGCCCATGGGGGTTTAACTGGCTTGCAGGACAGCGGTTAAATACCCTGTCACAGGGCTGATGAAACCAGCCCACACGTATGGATGTGGCAGGAGGTTACACATGCTGCCCAGGGGTGCCACAGCGGCACCTTGCAGCACTTGTGCAGGAGCCACGGCCAGGCTTGAAGCTGCCCTATCCATGCACACAAGGTGTTGCATTGGCTCAGACCTTAGCCTGGCCAGGGCAATTCCCAGAAATCCAAGACTTTAAATCATGCTCCTAAATTTCTGCCCTTGCAGATTAGAATTCAGCCTGAGAGACTTTTTCCATAGTTTCCAGTTTGCTCCAATAAATGGGTGACAATTCGCCCAAGAGAAACACAGAGCCTGGCCAAGAGCAGGGACCGAGGGATTTGTTGGTCTTACTGTGATGTGGTCAGGAAACAGTCCTAGCACTCATTTTCAGCTCCTCCCTCTTGATAAGATCTACCATATGCAGGCAGTGGAAAAGAAACAGCCTTTGATATAAACATGATAGTGTGATTCATTGCAAGGCTCTTTGCAGCTATCGCTTCACCCCAGAGCTTTGTGCATGGCTTTACCCTGTGACAAATGGAAGCACTGGCCCCGCTGGCTCTTGGTTAAAGCCCTTCTGCCCGCAACGGCCACAGACTGGCAGAGCCACAGCAAAAGAGCAGAGGGATGCTGCTGGGGTTGCAGGAGATGTCAAGTGTCTCAGCAGGGCTTGGTTGCCAGCAAGCATTCATCAGCAGGACAAGAGGCTTTCACTTGTGCAACCCACTCCCTCACCAACTCACCCCATAGCCTGAAGGCACCCGCTGTGTCTGTTCCCCACATGCAGCCCCCGGGAGGGAGCTGAGACCCACTGATCCAATATCTACCTCCAGCCTTGGGGATTCAGTGTTCTCGGCTTGGTGAGGAAGGTGTTTCCAGCTCCTTTAGAGTGCTAGAAGGACAGCCATCACTGCCGCTGTGGGACACGACCCTTGAGTGCCAGACTGAATCCAGGGGCTGGCCTTGGTGCCCATAGACCAAGTAGATACTTTCACCCATTAGTGCACTGGAAGTAACATCATTCCCACCCACTCCTGCAAGGATTAATTAGGTGTCATTTATGCAGCACTCCAAGGTGATACCAGTGCTGCAGACAGGAACAACCAAACTGGAAATAGTAATTCATCACTGCTGATCTGAAAGCTTTTCTTCTATGTGCCAAAGGACAACATTTCACCTGGGCTGCAGTCAGCTAAAACACTTAAAGCTCAACTGAACAAGATCTCAAATGCATCAGGGAATAAGCCTGTACTACAGTAAACATGGGAACTAATCATTTGTTCCCATCTCCAAGTCTTCGGAGCCTGACCCCAAGGTCAAACCAAGCTTTTACCTTCTCCTGTATTCCAGTACCTGGGAAAAAATAATACTAGAGGAATAAATTAGCATGTGAAATTTATCTAATTAGCCCACTGTAGTGGAAAATACTTGCTAACTACTTTGAAGTTGAACCTACTGTACTTATTATTAGGACATCACAGAGGAGAAAGGAAGGAAGTGAAGACGGGAAAACCACCAGGACAGGTTCCAGAGGATGCAACTGCCTAAGCAGCACAGAGTTTCACCTGGTCATGTCTCTTCTCACTCTGCAGAGCTGCATTAACTGTCCAACTCAGACACAGCTGTGCTGGAAGAGACCAAAGGCTGTGCTGTATTCCTCTCTAACTTGCCATTTACTGGACACTGCAAGAAGGGGATACTTCCCAGTGATTTTCACTGTAACAAAGGGCTAAGCATTAGCCTGGGATGCACAACCATGAGTGGGCCAACTGACCAGGAAGAAGGGAGGCACTGAGATTGCACATGGCCTGAGCAGCAGCACCCACCACTGCGTGACATCAGCCCAGTGTTCCCTCCCAGCCCTGCAGGCTCCAGCGCACAGGGAGCAGGTATTGCTGACAAAAGAACTGCCCAAAAGCTCCATCATGTTAGGCAACTGCCTGAGATGCCACAAAAAGCTGTTATAGCACTTGCAACAGTCCGTTCATTGATTTCCTCATTTCCCAGATATAGAAACTTTTGTTCTTTTATTAGCAAAGCTTTGGAAATCCCTAACCATAATAGCAAGAGAGGAACCCTGGGAAATTTTGCAACTGCTGTGGCTGAATTATGAAAGGGAAGGAATGACGGCCCCACCGAAAGCTAGCAAGAGAGACAGAAACGAGAGACACCTCTGCCTGACACGCACCTCACGTTCCCCTTTCAGCTGACCACCCACTAAACACGAGCACAAGCAGCCCATGTCCCTCCATCCCCTCCAGTGATCTACTGCCTGCTGTTGAAATGCTCGCCAAAGGAGCCCCACTCCGTGCTGGGACAGAGCAGTTTTCCTGAAAAACAGGAGTATGAGATGTTGCTCACCACAGAGGCTGCAAGGCACTTCAGAAAGAGGGGAGCTTGCTGATGGGGCATGATACTCCTTTGGCGAAGGACAGGGAGGGTTGTAAAGTGCCAACTCAATTTCAGCGATACACCCACCACCCCAGTATATCCTTTGCAAAGGACAGCAGGGCTAGGAGCTGGCGAGTGATGGAGCTGAGACCAGCAGTGCTGGGAAAACCTCCAGCTCCCTTCCTTTGAAGCTGATCTGTTTTACTGTCCCACCCCTGCCTCCTGCACACTTGCAACACGCCAGGAAGGCAGCGCTGAGCCAGCCTGCTGCAGAGAAGGCAGGGTCTGACCACTTATTAGGACGTTCCCTGGATAATCCAGTTTCTGGACCCCCATCTCTTAGTAAAACTTCCTCTGTGTTCAAGCACCTAAAGGTCTCCATGAAATATAGCTCCTAAACTTCTTCCCAGCCTGCTTGTTCCATCTCCAAGAAGAAAGGCCATTAGTGAGTCTGAAAGTCCTGAAATAGAGGGGAAAATGCCAACACAGCTCCCTCCAGGTGCCCATGCAAACTGGCAGAAGTGACAGCACGGAGATGAGCAGGTACTCACATGCAGTGTGGGCATGAGACACCAAACCCTGGCTGGCTGGGAGGAATCTTTCAGCTGTGAAAGAAGAGTCTTCCCACCACTCCACAGACAGAAACACCACTTAGGACTTCCCCGCTGGCTCTTACCCACTGGCCCATGGCTTTGCAGCAGAGGGAAGTGCCAGCTCCATAGTGCACAGGAGCTGCTATGCCCCCGCTTTCCAGGAATGGAATAGAGGGCAAGCATCCTCAGTGCTGAAGCAGCAGCATGCAAGCACAGAGAGGCAGAGCAATCCCTAATCCACTTCCTGCTCACAGATGCTCCCAGCCAATGCTCACCCCCGAGGATCCCCCATCGTGCTCTGCTAAAGCACGAGAGAGCAGGGGATGGAAGCACCAGTGGGAACCCTGTGCTGGGATGGGTGATCACAGCTGGGAAGCACACACAATGCACATCCAGAGCCTCAATTTAAAGGGATGATGGAGACCATGCTCCCAGCCTAAGCTCATGGCAGTTTCCACAAGAAAAGCACTAACCCTTTCAGTCTTGCACAATGGAGCCAACATGCCAGTAATGACCCGAGGGATGGGGATGCCCAGATGTGCCAGATCATTGACCTGTGCCCCACCATGACACAACCAAAATCCCACCAACCTTTAAAACAGCGCACAACCACCTTAAAAATACGTTTCTTTTCTGCAGTAAACCCAGGAATGTGATTAGCAGCAGAGATCACTTCCAAGCAACCCAGTGTTCAGTCCCAGCCACTGCCCACGTCTCCAGCTTCGGTTTCTTGCTCTGCCGGGAGGGAAGCGAAGCCTCCACCCCTGTCAGGCAAACCCTGAGGATCCCCTGTGCTGCATCACAGGCCACAGAGAAATCCAGCACCAGATCGCACTACTGAGCCGGAATGGGTCTTGCATAGCGTAAGCCTTAAGAAACCTGCTGCTTCAAAAATGAAGCTACATGAGAAGCACGCACCAAGCCGCGGGCTCCCCGGCTCCCCCCGCCTGGCTCCTCACACAGGCCGCTCGGTGCACCCGGCTCTCGGGCCGCGTTCCCCGGCACAGCCCTCCAGCTCTGCAGTGGCCATGGCAGGTATCCTCAGCAGAGCAGCAGCACAGGAGGTCCTGTCAAGCCCTGGCGGGGCGGAGGGGGCCTGAATGAAGGAGGCTCCCTGCAAGTCCCCTGGTCCTGCAGGGGCTGCTGCCAAGATCCAGCACACTGCCTGCAAGAAAGTCCTCCGTGCTCCCAGGGAAGCAAGCTCCCTACTGTACGGTCGTTTCACCTCTTCAAACACAGAGATGACGTTGAAGAGAAGGTGACATATCAACCATGATATCAACTGTGACATATCAATTGTTTCCCATCAAGAAAATCTAGATTTAAGGCTCCTGCAGTGACAGGACAAGCACTGAACACACAGAGCAAGAACATGGCTTTTCCCTGCTCCAAAATAAAAGGAAGTTCTGCCTTGAATTTTAACAGCACCTGGATCACATCCAAAACCCTTACACAGGTGGGACACCAACTGCTCAGCACCTACCCCTCTGGAAAGCAAGGCCCCTATTTTGGGTTCTCCAGTAGCTTTATCACAGGTTGCCTTCTTGTATGCCAGATTTGTGGCATATTTCTGTGAGGGGCAGAGTTAAGATGACAAGAGGAGTCCTCAGCAGGAATCCCCTGACCCGAGGCACATCAGGAATCCTCTATCTCACTGCTGCAACCAGCACCATTTTTTTTGCCTCGTGGACCAAGCCCTACTCTACAATGGCTGCACCTGCAGCCCAACAGCAGAGCGAGAGAGCAGGATCGGTGCCCACACAGACAGGAGACGAGGCAAGGCAAGGCACCAAGGTGTGCCTCCCAGGTTTCACACACCAGCCACTCCAAGGCAGCAGAGCCAAGACATACATGGCAAACACTCCCTTTCGCACTGAGCTGCAACACAAGGCTTCTTCCATGTAGGAAGGCTTTCCCTCCCTCCCAAACTCCTCCTTTCAATTTGGTGCCTGGGATGTGGCAAGTGCAAGACATGGTCTGTCTCAAAATACACTACTTCAGAGAGGAAACAGACACATCTGGAGGCAGTGCCAGCTCTTGGCATCTTTAACTTTGCCAGAAGTTCATCACACCTGGATAGTGCTGGGGTAGGGTCACAGCACCTCTCCTTGCACACCCACCCCATCCCTGCAGCTGAAAATGGGCTGGCAGCTCACTTGCCTTCTACTTACATCATCATCCTGCACGCTCAGGGGGATATCCAACATGCACATCTGCACAGGCTGCACCAGAGCCTTCTGCACGTTGAACAAAGGTTTAGCCTCCATCTTCCCAGGGATGGAGGGGCTGCTCATCCTCCTCTCTCTCCTCTGCCACTCCTCTTCCAGGAGCAGGTCCAGCCCAGGCAGCAAAACAGATCTGAGATTTCTCCCTGCTCGATTTTGTCAGCACATCTTGTCAACAGCTGCTGCTTCTGCTGCTCTAAGAGGTCTTATTTCCTTCCTTGCAAATCAAAGAGCAGCGAGGAGCTGCACCAAGAGGCTGTGTGTGCGCGTGTGTGAGCAAGTGCGCCTGTGTGTGTGCGTGTGCATGTAGCCAGCGATGTTCCCGAGGCTGGTGAAACAGCCACAGCACGCCACAGCACACTGCCTTATTCCAGCCTCTCCTTTCTTTCAGGGCAAGCTCAGTGCTGGCTCCAGCTGCTGCTTTGCACTGGTGTGAGGTTTTCAGCCTCATCTACATGCACGGCACTTGCAAACCCCATGCATTGTCCCAGAGACACAACAGGTCCTGCCTGCTGTTGATTTCAGATTATGTTCAGTGTCCGCAGCAGCTACAGCATTTCACTCTGGCTTTTGTGGCAGGCAGACAAGCAGAGCTGGAAGGATGAGAGGGTGTGAGAAAGAGAACATGAATGATCGGAGCTATAGCCTCCCTTTTTCATTCCTTCTCTCTTCCATCCCTGCTTTCCATTGTCCAAAGCAGTTTCAGCTCAACGCCCTCCTGTACTCCAAGGACCACAGTGAAGCTTAAATAATTCACATCCAGAGAGTGCTTGGGAGCCTTATAGCAGTGCAGCGTGGCACTAAAAGACAGTGAATATTGATGTGCAGGTCAATCCTGCATGGAAAGTTTTGCCCAGGTGAGTATTGGCACCGGCTGACTTTTCCATCAGAGAGAGCAACGCTGAAACAGTTTCGCTAAAAAGAGCATGGAACAAAATGGGGTGGTTTTGCTACAAAGGGCATCTTCCTACAGAATGCACACCAACAGGAGCAGTAGGATGAGAGAGTAGACATGGAGCAATGCATATCTCACAGGTGTTACAACTCTCACAAAAAAGAGTAAACCTGCGGCCAAGTCTGTGAGCCATTTTCCTCACCCTCATCTGCTGCAGAGGCTTAGCAACAGGGGAACACATCCCTCCAGCAAAGACAGCAGTAGACAGAAGCAGCTTGGTGGATTCATCCAGCCACACCCAGCAAGAGGACTCACTGGGACCAGTTAAGCACCAACACGGGCTGCAAAATGCCAGGGCAAGTCAATACGAAGTCCTCATTGCCCTCAAACAAACAGGAGTTTATGTCCTTCGAGCTGCCGTTCTTGCTAGGCCCCGGAGGGATGATAAGTCGGGTGAACAGACCCTGCTCCAGCGGGCATTTTTAGGTGGTTTCCCATGACTGCGGGCAGCAGCGGGTCCCGCTCTGGGGCTGCCCTTTGCCAGGCAAAGGTTTGGGACACAGCAGCTCTGTCCTGGCTTTCCCAAAACCAGCTGCTGCCTTGAGGCCACAAGCACAGTGTGTGGCATGCCCAGGTCTCAGGGTAGAGCGAGGAGCCCTCCTGAGCCTGGCATTCCTGCGGTGTTAGGTAAGCTGGGCTGGGCCAGCCCTGCTCAGTGCCCAGCCAGAGCGGGGCTGAGTCATTACCCCAGGAGCCAGAGCTGGCTGAGACGCCGCCGGGGTTCCACAGGTCTCACGCACACTTGCAGAGCTGGGCACCTTCCCAGCGCACTGGTGCGGAGTGTGGGACTGCAGCAGGGTCCAGGCCCATCGCTCCTGGGAGAAACGCAAAGGTGAAAAAACCAGTGTTTACATCCTGCGGGAATAGGAATTCATGTACAATAAGACCAGATGGGATTAAACCCACCATAAAATATGTTTTAACTGGAAATTAGGCAGATTTTTCAATCACTGTATAGCTGAGATGAGCAGCAGCAACACAGAGGGCAGAGCTGCAGCAGCCCTGGGAATGGCTTCGTAGCAGAAGAGAGAGGGGACATCACAGCTCAGCACATGGACAAAGCAGTATTTCCAGGGCCATCTCCCAGCTTCTAGCTGACAGCGTTTTGGCAACTGTCTGGCTCTTTTCATCACAGAGAGGTAGTGCCACAGCCCAAGAAACACCTTGGCATGGCCAGTCAGTATCCCTCTATGTGGATGATGTCTTGGTGACTCAATACAACATACACTCCCAAGGAGGACAGTCCCACATTTCACACTGCTATCATAAGCAACAAAATTTGTCCCCAGCATGGACAGTACCCATAGCTCTGATTCCAGCAAACGTGACTCAAACCTCTGCCTCAGCCCAAGCTCAGGTTAGTCACCTCCCCACAACAGCACGTAGGCAGAACATGGCTTTCCAATAACGATCTTCCAGTAACAAGCTGGGCTTGGCCAGATGTGATTGCACCTTCCAAAGGGCCTAAGTGACTGCATCAACATCCTTAGAAGGACACAGATTTCACAGACCGATGCCAGAGCCTCCAAGGGCTACCATCCCCAGGAACCCACTTACCACCCAGTTCAGCAGCTATTCGTTACCATGGGAACAGGGGTCTCTGCAAAGGTGGTGTGGAGGTGTAGCAGTCCCATCATCTGCAGGTGCCTGGGTCTGTGGGGGCTCCCCTGGACTTCACGGTAACAGCAAGGGACAGATAGCAGAGTTTGCTACCCCAGAGCACAGACTTCTGGCAGCAGCTCAGTCTGCTCTACTGGTCCCCAGAGCACAGCACTGTTCCACCAGGCAGCTGTAGACACCAAAGAGCTGTCCTGAATCTTCTGGAAAAGTCACAAGCCATGCAAGCAGCCTGCGAAGGAAAGCAAAACTACAAGTGCAGAGACCCAGGAGAGATGCCAGGCAGCACAGCAGTGGCTGAACAAAAGAACAGCCACACTGGAGAACCACCTCCAGCTAACAGGAACGGGACACAGTGGACAGGGGCTGATGGAACATGAGAGCTGCTGCGAATGGAAGGCTTCAGCCAAAGGTAACCAGCCAGACATGGGTATTCACACAATCCCAGAGACAGTACAAAACCTTCTCCTCATGCCAACTCGTACACATCCACCCACCTGTCTCCCCAGACACTTGCATAAGTCACTGGGGAACTAACATTCCTTCAACAGAAACAGGCAAAGTGGTTTTGAATGATTTTGCATCAGGAGATTTTCTGCAGAATTACAGAGCAAAGATTTCCCCAGCATCAAACCAACCCAGACAGGATGATCCTATGCAGGTTTCTGAATGACAGCCTCATCCTGCTGCTCCTCCAGTCTGCCTGGCATGAGTGCTACAATCTCAGATCCTCCAGCAGCAGCAGCAGAGCACCTTAAACACACCACTGCACTGACAGCAGAAGAGCCATCCTTACAGACAGGATGCACCCACTGCTGGAGCCCAGAATCAGCGCAGTCAAGCCCAAGGAGTGGGGAAGCCCTGCAAAGGGTGCAGGAGAAATCTCCCCTGGTATCACCTTGGCACAGTGGCCACTTTTGGCAGGCAGGGAAGCCCTAGCACAGCCACTGATGCTTCCCCATTTCATTTTGCACTAGAGCTCTATTGTTTCCTGCAGATCCAGCTGAGCAGATAAAGCACATCATGAGACCTAACTGCTTAGCAACCATTACTGGAAAAACACTGTTTTCCAGCAAGTTTTGGCAGGAACAGAACAACTGCAGGGCAAATAAACTGTGATCCCTGTGCTGTATGCATCCTGCTCCCAACTGCTTTACTGCTGCCCCAGGGAGGAATGGACTGCTGCACTGGGAAGTTCACCCATTCCTTAAGGTATGAACAGCCTCTACCACCCTGCAAGCACATCACTTTGGGCACACTGCAATGGACCAGGACTGAATCTCTGCATAGGTGGATACACGTTTCAGTAACAAACTCATGCATAGGAAGATCTTAGTACTCAGCATAGCTGCAAAAGCATAAACCTTCAGAATGATCCAAGAACCGGTGACCAGCCTTTCCCATCACCTTGGTTGTTCCTTACACCAAGTGATTCATGAGGACAAAGGTCAACCTAAGAAGGGCTGACTCGAATGCCCGATGCAGTCAAGCAAAGACTTACACAAAATTAAAGAAATTCCACAGAAATAACAATGGCAAGTTTGTTTTTCAAAGGAAATTGCAACTCCACGTGTTGTCCGCAAGCCCAAATGTCATGGCTTCCTACACATGCACCATTTGGTTTTGAAACAACACAACCCAAGTGGTTTATTTTCACTGTGCAAGGCTGATAGGAAGGCAAAGAGGAAACAAAGCAGCATGATGGGTGAAAGGCAAATGGAAAATCCCAACAGTTCTTCCCCTTTAATAGTTCTCGGTAATAGAAAGGGGAAACCTGCTTTCAAAAACACAGATATTCCAACCTGAAGCATTCCCCTGAAGAAATCTGGCATTTACAGAAAGCCCGTGGATAGATTTAGAGGCAGATACAGGAATCAGACAAGAAGACAGATACCTAGTGGGACTTGCAGGGGACCAGGAGCCAGTAGGATACCCGTTTCTTAGTGAAAATCAAATGCATCTTAATATATAAGTTCATGGGTGCTTCTGTATATCCCATTTGAAATCCATCTGCTTTGTCCCAAATGAGTCATGAAAAGAAATCCCACTGCAAATCCATCTCCACCCTTGTTCTGATGTATTTATTTGAAGAAGCCGCTCTTGTTCCTTCAAAGTTATTCCCAACAGCGGCTGCAGCTCATGCTGCAACTCAGGCCTCTGGAAAGCCCATCTGCCATTCAGCATCCTGAGGCAGACAAATTCCCATGCTCCCCAGAAGAGATACATATGCAAAATTAATTTGCAGTCAAGCCGGTGCAAAGCATGGGGCAGCCTTTTAATAGCTGCAGAGTAGCAACTATCCATGCAAAGTGAAGCCAACAAGCATTAGAGGGGGAGTGGGGAAAACCAATTAGTTTTCGTGGGATTCCTCCTCCACACAATTGCCACTTGGGGGATTTCAATTTTCATACTCTCCTGAGGGTGGAGAGTGCATCCTGGGAACCATCATGTCCCAGAGGGGAGAGACAGGGACATTTAACAGTGGCCACCCCTTATGGTCCTGTGATGCAGCTGTGCTGGACCAGTCTCCATGGAGACTGTCACTGCAGCAACAGAGACCAGAGGTGCAGCTCACGGCACTGTGAGAAGATGCAAACGAGGCCAAAGACCACCTCTCTCCCATAGAAGAGGGACCATCAGGTACCCATGTACCTCATTTCTGCTTCTGAGACAATTTCTTTGCATTGGCAGGATAAAAGGGCTCTGCTGCTTGTGATCCAGCTGCCTCATCCCATGCTGAAAGCACTTTATCCTGTTGAAATCAGTCCCACAGGAGCTGATAATATTGAGCTGTCACAGGGGGTAGAGCATCGGGAGGGAGCCATGCTCAAAGCTGTCATGGCAACAGTTTATTGAGTTTCCATAACCACCCTCTCTCCAGGTGGGGACAGACCGCAGGCTGGAGACACCGATGCAGTGTCCTCTGCCTTTACAGGAGGCCCCACCAGAGCAGCACACAGACCGAGAGGTGGAATGGCCTCCCTCCAGCACCATACTGGTCTCTTGCCACATACACAGAACAGCCATCAACTGCCTGTGCTGCAAATAGGATGAAACTCAGCCCTGGAGGCCCACCATTGATTTTCACTGCCTAACAACAGGAAAGTTTTACAATCCTATTAACTAAACACCCTTTTAAGGAGCACTGGGAAGTGCAGAGGGGAGCTGTGCAGTTAGATCCACCCCATGCAGCGCCTGGCTCCAAGAGGTGCTGGTAAATTCCCCAAAAGCTGGGCTGCGACTCCTGCAGTGGCTGGTGCCATGCCAGTGGTGGCCCCC
The DNA here is from genome assembly GCA_034783455.1 of Micropsitta finschii. Lineage (NCBI taxonomy): Eukaryota > Metazoa > Chordata > Aves > Psittaciformes > Psittacidae > Micropsitta > Micropsitta finschii. The sequence continues at coordinate 22,554 of JAVHNF010015308.1, forward strand.
GCAGAGGCAGGCTGAATCCCACCAAGAAACACAGAGCATTAGCTGCAGGTCACTGGCCAGAGTGCAAAGGAGCTAGCAGGCCTTGCCCAGGAAAATGGTGCCCACACGTGAAAACTTGCCAGGACTTGAGCCCTGAAATATTGACAAATATCACTGCATTTCAATCTCTTCCTAATTACCAGCTGGTCATATCTGTAGGCATTTCCTTGCAAAAGATAGACTGCTTTGGCCAAAATATATAAACATTTCACAGAAAAATGTGAATTTCATCCTAGGAGAAAGGATGTATCTCAGAACACTATTTGCAAAATGTTTCAAGTTATTCCTAATCCCTCCTCTCTAGTTTGCAGCAACAGCCAGTATGGAAACAAAAATAAACCTTTCTGGGAATGTGAAGTCCCAGCTTCCCAGCCAGCCCAGAGCCACATTGCATCTGCACATGAGGGCGAGGAACCTCTGTGTCCGGTTTGCTCAGAGGACACGGCTATGCCACGCACAGGGACAGGCACCGGCACAGCCATGGGTGCTGTGACCAGGCCTCCTCCAAGCACCATAGGAGGGGCCGTGCCACCGTACAACATACGGGTTGTTGAGTCTGATGCCTCATCTGACCAAACCCCTCGGGATCCAGATCCACCTCCAAATGGCATGGCCGGGATATCTGCACCAGTTAGCCTGAGGACAAGGGTCTGTGCTGCAGCAGGAGGGAGATAAATGCCTTCTCACCAGAGGAAATGCACCTTCCCCAGACTGTCTGAGCATTTATCAGTCATCTCCCCTTCCCTTCTCTTCAATCTGTTAATCACACAGCATTGCCAATTGCCAGACCTAATATTTTTCACGATGGGTTAGGAATGCAGAGACACAGGATGAGCACTTTGTCAGAGGACACGATACTGCCAGCATCCCCATCAGTACCACCTGCAGTGATGGAGCAGGAGGCTGGGCTCACCTCTCTGAAACAAAACTCTCCCTTCCTTTTAGCCTTTATTCCACAGGGGCGCAAAACAGACTGCCCTCCAGGACCACTGGGGCAGCAACCTGTCCAATTTCCCCATACAAGGGACAAGGCTATGGGGCCACAGGCTCTAGCTGGCAAATCCACCACACCGAGGTACCGTGCTTGCACCAACCTCCTTATATTGGTGCCACAGAGGACAGCACAGCCACCAGAAGCACCAGCCCGTCACCATGGAAATGCTTATGGGAGGGTTTGAAGCCTGCTGGGACTTTCAACAGGGCCCTTTGTGCACATGCTCAGGGCTCATGGTTGTTTAGGAGGAGACTTGCGCTCCTCTTGGCCTGCTGGGCACAAGGCAACTAACATGGGACTTCTCCCAGGATAAAAGAAAACACCTGCAGAAAGGACATCCCCTGCTCCTCCAAACTCCAACAGGCAGAGCTCAGCCCCATCCCGTGGCTGCTCCTGCCCTGGGCCAGCTGTCCTCTCCTGTTGTGACCACCAGGTCTGCAGCAGTGGGTCCCTCGGTCTGCACAATCAATGCTTCTGCACGCTTTGAGCAGCACCGCCACGGGAGGACTCCTCCACACCCCCCCAAGCAAACCTGACCGCTGCTCCCACCGGGGCTGCCAACCTCCTTGGCAAGGGGCTAGAAAGCAGCCGAGGGGTGGCCGTATTCCTATTCCCCATAATTCAGAACAGGCACGATGCAGCCGCCAATCTGACCAGGAAGCTCTTACCTGCCCTGGACCTTGCTGTGCCACCCCAGCTGCCATTCTTGCTTTTCATGTCAGTGGCATCTCCTCCCCAGGGAGGTGAGGGAAGAGCCATGACCGCATGGGACACGGTGCCGAGAGGGATGGGCAGGAAACACACAGTGGGAAATCTGCTGTGAGATGAAGGCAGTAGGGCCAAAAGAACAGGGCAGGACCTACAGGCTGCCTTGTGAAATGACCCCAACCTCCCCATCTCTTGCCAATGGCCCGTGCAGAGCCAGGCAGGCTCCTCCAGCACTGAACATGGCCTTCGGAGTGTTTGCCTCCTGCCTTCAGGCCAGCTGGGCGTTTATAGCAAGGAAGTGGGAAACAGATTGGGACTACATGGAGGAAGAAAGATAAAAAGCAACAGTGGATGTCCTGAGAAACCAGCAAGGGTGTAAGCCAGGCACAGTTTGCAGGGTAATATCAGCCAGCATGAGCCTTCAGGGAGGAGGTTCACATGGCCACATTGTGGATCCCTCTAGGCTGTGACAGCAACCTGCACCCCAGCTGCACATTCCCTCCTCTGATAATGCCAGGACTGCTTCTTCCACCACACAAGTAATCCCTCCAAACAGCAATGGTCAGCCTACAACAGTCAGTTTCTACACACGACTCATTTACTCTCCCATTTCCTTCTTTTCTAGGTCCTACAGGGAGGTATGGAGCCTTATCTGGGATGCCTTTTCATGCCAGGGCTCTCGCACCACATCTAAAGTCTCTCTGGTTTTCTTCAGATCCTACACAGAAACACGACAGACCAAGGGACAGCTTCTCCACCCTCTCTGAGCTGCAGCAGGTGAGTAACCTATCAGGGCACAGCTGAACCCCTTCCTTCCCCACCAGACCCATCACCATGCCTCTTTTCTTCCTTCCCTCCATCTTTGACACCTCTCTCCAGGCAGGGTGCTGAAGGACACTGCATTGCAGCTATACCCTCTCCAGGGAGCACACGAGGGCAGGAGCCCACGGAGCCATCCCAGAGTTCAGTGAACCCTGGAGAATCGAGGGGCTGTAACTCTGCAGAGGATGAACTCCCACTGCACTCCCAGGCCTCAAGGGAGCGGGAAGTCTGTGATGCCCCAGCACCACCACCACCAAGCTGCCTTTGACGTCAGCACATGTCTACAAACATTGTCTTTGACCAGCAGCCAAAACTTCCAGCGCAGGCAAATATCAGTGCAGAAAGCAAATACGAGCAGAGAGCCTTCTCCAAGATCACTGGCTGGTGGTGACAGAGGTGAACATGCAGGGGTTCATCCAGGTGACTTGGGAGCCAAAAGGTCCCCAAGAAATCAAATCACTTAAAATGAAAATCCCCAAAGAAAACAGATGGGTGAACCCTCCCTGCGGGTCACACAGGCTGGGCTTGGACAGCCCCAGCAGGAAAACCTGCAGGCTCTGCCAGTGCCACTGGATCCCACAGCAGCGGGGGCCAGCCCCAGGCACAGCAAACCCCAGCACTGCTTCAGCCACGGGGGCAGCAGCACATCATGGCTATCCACACTGCCCCATTCATGGACTTACATGAAGCTCTACCAACACTGACAGCACAGCTGGGGCAGTCTGAAAAGCAGCAAAGGTACTTTTCCAGCCACTGCTGATGGAAAAGTCATGTACTTGCCTCTTGTCTACCAAGTCCTAGAGAAAGCTGGGGGGATGGGTTGACTGGTGGCAGTGGAAACAAGCACATAAGGGAGCTGTAGATCAGGGCTGACTTTTTATAGGAGGGACTCAGTGACTGATCTGGCTGAGGTGTCACAGCAGGCCCATGGTGGCTTTGTGACTGGACCTTAGGTCTCCAAGGATGGAGCTGGCTCACATTACTCATCACTAAGAAGCCAAACACAGCTCCTCCTCCTTGAGCAAGCCAAGACACAAGCACCAAGCTCCTCTGAGCAGATCTGCTCCCTGCAGCAGAGCTCAGGTCGGTATCCTCGCCGACTTTCCAAGAGAGCCTCTGCCACGCTCCCACTTCTCAGCACTGATGACGGCAAAAAGCAAGGTAGTGATTGATAGGGAGAACAACAGTGCCACCTGCCGCACAGCCCGCCCGGCCCCGCAGCCCGGGCCTGCCTCCCCAGCGCATTGCACCGCTCACCACGACCCGCAAAACGCATCCCCGGCCAGCAGCACACCTGGGGAGCGGCAGCAGCACTGCTGCAGCAGGAAGGAAGCCTGCGACAGTCTCTACGGGCACCCACAGCTGACTGCCTGGGGACTGCCTCTAGCTTGCACAGCAGAGCAAAGGACAACAGGATGGGGGAAAGCAGAGCAGAAAAAGAGCACCCCAGAGCCCATTCAGGGACCACAGTGTGTGAGGCAGATGGAGAAAGAAGCAGACAAGCTCTCTTGGCAAAAGCAGACAAGCAGCCCCTCTTCTCTATCAGCACCCTGCAGGTGAAGCGCATCTTCCAGCCTCTCTACAGGCAAGGGAATAGCAGAAGAGGCAAACAGTCCCTAACATTCACAAAGCCTTGGCAAGCTAGCTGACATGCTCCCAAGTACCTCCTTTGGAGAGAAATCCCAGATCCTGTCACTACATACCATGCACTCCCATATGTACCATGTCACCCTGGTATCCCAGGGAAACTCCAGGCAGTGGGGACACCTGGGAGAGCAGTGTCAGCCTGAGGGAGCCAGCTGCAGTTTCTCTGCACCTCCAGCCCCAGTGGCTGTGTGTAGTTGCCAGTTTGCCAGGCCTGCTCCATAAGTGACAGCACTTTGGTGGCAGGTGAAACAGTTTCTCTGCATACACCACCTGCATAGCAGGCTGGCATCCTCCCCGAGACAGATCTATGGAATGGTTTGGGTTGGAAGGGACCTTAAAGCTCAGCCAGGTCCAACACCTTCCACTAGAGCAGGTTGCTCCAAGCCCCTGTGTCCAACCTGGCCATGAACACTGCCAGGGATGGGGCAGGCACTGCTTCTCTGAGCACCCTGTGCCAGCACCTCAGCACCCTCACAGGGAAGAGCTTCTGCCTTATATCTAACCTAAATCTGCCCTGTTCTGAAAAGCCCCTTCTTTCTTCACATGCAGAGTCATCTCAAAGCAAACTGACCCCAAGGATAATAATAAACTGCACTGAGCTACTGGATAAAATCAATCACTACTGTATCCCAGAGATTTATTCTGGATCCTGCAGCAGTCACTGCATCCTCTGTTCACATCTGATCAGCATTATCTGCAGGCACACATGCATGAGTGGGAGCTCCAGATGGAGCAGCTGAACCACACTGAGGAGGGACTTTTCATCTCTCTACCCGCTTCCTCACAGGCCTGCTGCCAGCTGGACCCTTGCTTGCTGTCACTTGTTGCCAACTCGCCCTCCTACACGTGGCAGGGCACCACCAAGAGTTAACTCCTGGCCATTGGAGTTGCTTCAGACACAGCTCCCTTCCCTGCCTCAGAGCAGATGACAGAGATCGCCCTGCACTCGGGCACCCTGAGCCCTGCCCTCAGCCAGCCTGGAGCCTGCCTGTCTGCCATCTGCTCCCTTCTCCAGCCAGGAAGGGAGAGAGCTTGGTTCAGATGGAAGCCACCTTCTGACCCAGCTCACAGGCAGGCTTTGGTTTGAAAGGCTGAAATTTACCATTGCACATGAACTTTTGCTTTCCGATGTCGTGACACCATGAACAACACATCTGCAGCAATTAGATCAGAGATGAAAAAAAGCTTGTTTGCTCAGCTTATTTACTTTGCAGCACTGAGTTTTCCCAGTTCTTTGTGCGAGTCTTTCCCTTAGCAACCAGGGAGAGCAACATTTGAGAGACATGAAAAACGTAGCTGTACAGTGGTGAGGCAGGGTGCGGCTGTGGGTGCAGCTGGAAATTCCTTTTAACTGATAGTCACAAGTAACGTGACTTGGATGAACTGCATCCCTTAAAGCAAAGTGGACACCCTCTTCCAGCAGGATTCAGGCTTCTAACCTGTGCTCTCCTCCATAACACCTGCCATGAAGGATTCCAGCCTTGTAACAAAACCCTCTACATGCCTTAGCTTATCCAGATATAAAACAGAAGCAAGTATAAAAAGTGTCGAGAAGGCTGAAGTGGAGACTTTAATACAAAGCTCCCCATAGGAATGCAAAATGCATTCCCAACATGGAAGGGAGACTGAGCTCTGGACATTGTTTTTCTGGATAGCTTTACACCTGCAGTTTTCTGGATTGCCTAGCAAGATTATTCTCCCAGTGAACAGCCATGTTGACAGAGCACTCTTATTCTTGACCTCTGGCAGGGTCAGGATCCAAACCCCAGTATTTTGGTTGCCAATCCCCTTTTCCAAAGAGACATGCCGCAATCTAGCACATATGCATGCTGCTGGCTCCTGCCTCACACACTCCCAACAGAGCTAATTCAGCTTTTGTTTATAGGGCTGGATCAAGGCAAATGAGGTGCAGACCAAACAGACCCAATGGGTGCAGGAGGTGGCTCTGGTACACACATTTTCCAGTCCAAAAAATGAATCCCTGCCCACTTTTCCACCACAGCATCAGCCCTTCCCTTTACTCATTCTTGGGTTCCCAGGAGCCATCGCTGCCCACTTACCTTCTCACCACCCCCACAAGGGCAGCAGCACAGATTTCCCTTCCCTTCCCAGGGTTGGTATTGTGAGGGGAACATGAGAAGAGGAATAGGAAGTATAAAGTCAGAAGAGCATCACGACCAAACAGAGCACCCCATTCTGATAAGACCCCAAATTTTATACCTTTGCTTCATCCTGCCCCCAGAGCTCCAGTGGATTTGCGAGCATAGAGCTTTTGTCCACCTTAGCTCAGTTTAGCTTCATTTAGCCTCATAAACACACAGGCCGGGGCAAGGGACCTTTAGGTGTCACTTGGCTTAGGTGCTGCCTGAAGAGCTGCGGCCCTGGCCTGGTGGCATAGCATGCAGCTTTGCAGCCTGCCGGCAGCCACACAGCTCAGCAACGGCTGCAGAATCGCACTGCCAGCCGGACCCTGTCCCAAACTGTATTGCTTTCACTCCCAACCCTTCATCCCCGCTTCTACCGGCAGCACTTACCCACTGTGCAGCCGGAAACTGAAAGGAGAAAAGACAAAACAAAACAAGAACAGATATTCTCTCCTGAAAAAGATTCAGCCTCTCTCCGGCCAAAGCTCTCGCTGCACACCGGGGCCGGGACTGCTGCACCTACGGTGCTCCCCCTGCCGCAGCGGGCAGCAAGACAGGCACCTGCGGCTACTCAGGAGCCCACCGCGTCAGAGCGCCGCACACGCACGAAGCACCCACCGCGAGCCCCCCCCCCACACACTGGGTGCCGGAGGGGACCGAGCCCGGCCGCCCACGCCGCTGCGCACAGAAGCCGGGAGCTCGGGGGCACCGCGAGAGAGCTCCGGGGGAACGGAGCCGCCGGGCGAAGCGCGCAGCTCACCTGAGTGTCAATCATCATCGTGCCCCGCGCATAGCCCCGCCAAGGGGGAGAGCCGCCGGGCCCCGCTCCGGGGTCCCGCGGGACCGGGTCACCGCCTCCCCGCTCTGCCCGGCGACCGGAACCACTCCGCGCCGGCCATGGAGCTCCGCCACCCCCGGGAGCCTCCACCCCCCGCGCCAGCGCCGAGCGAGCCCAGGAGCGGTGAGGTCGGGGGCGGGGCCAGACTCGGGGCCCGCGGGAGCTGAGGGGCGGGGAACGCGTCCCAGTGCGCGGAAAGGGGGGGGCGCGGGGAGCCCGCGGAGGAGCTGCGGGAGGGTTCGGTGCGGGGTTGCCCTGGGAACAGCGGAGCTGCGAGCAGCGGATCCGGGCTCTCCGCTTTACGGGGCCGACGTTGCGCCGCTGCGGTGATGTCAGGAGAAGCGGGAGCCGAGAAGAGGCCGCGTCACTCTTCGTGGCCGAGTGCACGCAGCCGGTGCGATGCTCCCGGTCTGGGAGACCACCCCCTCCGGCACCCGCGGGAGCGCCGTAGCACCGGATCTTGCTGAAGGGCAACATCGTGTAGTTATAATAACGGTATCAGTGCTGGACAGTGGGAAAATGCATACTTCAAAAGGTCTTGCTACAGTGAAAGAAAACCAAAACCAAACCAGCAAAACAAAAACCCAGAATGAAGCACTTTTAAAAAGCAATTTTTTATCTTAGCAGACTTTAAATTAACTAAAGGTTCAGCAGGGGCAGGGGGATAGGGAGGGCATGCAAGCAGCAGACACTTCTGGTTAAATCTGTCTGGCTATTCCTATGACTTTATACTGGTCTTACGTGAAACAGAGACATTGAGGGTTTCTGTATTTAATATAAATCTATCCCAAGACAAGGCAAGTCGGTGCAGCATTACTCTTATGCTTAGAGAAAGAAGGGAGATAGGTGGGTAGGCAGACATCTAAAGTCACTCCTCCCATGTGTTTTGCTGGCAGTGCTTTCCTGGATGATTTGATTTTACAGACCTACATGTGGAACAGAGCTGTAGGATGGAGGATTTGGTATGAGTAATGTGCAACTGCTCCTGTAAACTCCTCCAGTTCCTACTGTCCCTGGAAGTGCTGTCGCTGTCATGGTCACTCCACCTGCAGAACAGCCGTTGCTCTCTGTGTGGTTCACCTCTGGGGATGCCAGATACCTGCTGGGGTAGTGAGGCAAGGCACGGCAGCGGCAATTCAAGAAAGAAAATAGTAACACTGGTGCTTAGAGCTGCCCTTTGAGATTAAAACAAATCCCCACTGAGAAAGAAACTCATTCTGTGCACCTCATTCACTAGTGAGCGACCAAGACTAGTCCCTGTGCAGACACAGACAGCTGCTTCCTCAGCCACAGGCTAAACAGGTTAAGACAAAAGGCAGGACAGTAAAGCCAGCCATTCTAGCAGGGAGCTCACAGCCTTCCAGCTCCTTTCCCCACCATGGTGCTTTAGCTGTATTAACCCAGACAGACACATATTCCCCATGCTGGTTTAATTCAGGGAATGTGTAGCTGATGTTTTTATCCTTCCTCATCCATGTCTGCTCCAGGACAATCTCAGCTCCATGATCCTGGCCACAGGTCTCCCACAGAGGTTTGACGAGGCCAATCATTTCAGAACCACCCTTTTATACCATATCAAAGTGGTTCAAAATAATATTTCTGGTCAGTAATGTCAGGCAACACAACATATGGGAGGGTTAAGGGAAATCTGAACAGGAGCAGAAAAGGGTGCTGGTCTGGCTTAGGGGAAATAATTCTTGTCCTGTCAGCAAGGAGAACAAGAGGATCATGGTCTGTCCTCACCTTGGATCATATTCAGTGCTGGAAGTTTCTGTTTCTGATCCCCTGAGAAGTTTTCCCTTTGAGGATGAATGCACTGTGCAAATCACCTGCCAGGACAAGGAAAAAAAAAGTTCATCAGTGGGATTCTTAAACAGACAATGAATGATGAGTCTGTTCCAGCCAAGCAGAAAAGGATGGATGGACGGACGGATGGATGGATGGATGGTTGGGTGAATGGTTGAGTGGGTGGGTGGATGGATGCATGCATGGATGGATGGATGGATGGATGGATGGATGGTTGGGTGGATGGGTGGATGGATGGATGGATGGATGGATGGATGGA
>JAVHNF010015311.1:0-11322 GCA_034783455.1 Micropsitta finschii
GGGGGTACCCCGCGCCCTCGGGCATGGCCTCTGGCATTCCCCCCCCCCCCCCCCCGCGCCTCTGTTACCCCTAAAGCACGTTTTTATAAAGAAAAATAGAACTAACATCCTTGGAATATAAAATCGACGGTCGAGGGGGTATCAACAGGCAGAGAGGGTGCTGAGGAGGACAGGGAAGGGGACCGTAAGGCTTCTAGAACTAAGAGGAAATGCAGCAAACAGTGGCGATACCTGAAGAAGGGGCTGCTGCAGCAAGCACGGCGGTTGTCACCCTTTGGCTCGGTCCTGCTCTCGGCTCACGTATCGGACACTGTAAACGTTTTTGGTATTAGGATTTCGCCTCATCAGTGAAGGAGGGATGTGGAAACCCAGCAGCCTGCCTCGGAGGGAATGCATGGGCTCCTTTTATTCGTACAAGACTTTAAAGGGACAGCGTCAGGTAGAAAGTGTGGCCCGAGGGTGCAGTAATACAAAAAGCTGCTTTTCGTTATAAAACCTCTGAGCTCCGCAGCGAAGTTTGATTCCCATGGAAACAAAGGAGAACAAGGAAAGGCTGAGGCAGCCTCTCGTGTGTGAGAACACGACGTGGGCTGCAGCAGGAGCAGCGCGACCGTCGCTGGTCGCACCCAGGGCTGCTCAGACAACGGTGAAGGGAGGAAGGAGTACAAGAAACTTCAGATTCTTTTCATTGCAAACAAGCGGTTTGTAACAAAAGGTAAGATTAGGTCTTTAACCTGACAGTGCCCCTTTATGGAATAGACAGTCACCTTCTCCCTCACTGCATCCAGACAGATCCTCTTCCATACAGGTGGAAAGGCATCGGGTCACATGCATTGCTTTCCAAAACAGCTCGGAACAAACAGGTTATAAACACAGAGTTAAACTATTGCTATTGTTCTTTGAGTGAGTAGCGTGTTGATCTTTGCTTCAGATAGATGAGTGCCAGATGGGGGCGGCTGAGGATAGATTGATGTAGACTGTGATGGACTGAATCGGTGGAGGAAAACTTAGTGGTGTGTTTCCTGGTAACTACACCCACCTCCTCTGGTATTATTGCAGCAATAAAGGTCCTGCTCTACAATTGCTTCTCCATGTTGGATCCATACAATGGCAACGGATGGGGGGCCAGGGAAAGGACCCGAGCAAGTTTCAAGAAGCTCAACAAAGGATGAGGACGGAGGTGCTATGATTGTCAGTCTAACTGGTTAGTAGCCATTTAAAACATGGAGTGATGGAGAGGTGAGTATAATATTGCACTTCTGCATTCATTGACATTACATTAAACTTGGTCCATAAAATAATTGCTTTGTACATAATGCCTGAAACAAAAAAGCTACATTTTTAAATATTAATAAACCCTGAAGGTTCCAGTCCCTCCAGACATTTGTGGTTTTTTTTTCCTCTACATAAATAAATAACTTTCAATTTTATATATCCACTTTTTATGTTGAACATTTACATTCACCTCTGTTTTACACTATCTACACATAAGAAAATGTGAACATCTTGTAATGTACAGATCATGCCTCGGCTGTGGGCTTGGAGGGAGGTTGAATTTTGCAAAGGCCATATCCAAATCTGCAGGGATTGTTGTGTGATGTGGCTTGGTGACTTCACAGGATGGATTGTGGCTTGGCTTCCTACTCAGATGGCATCTGTTGGATAGAACGCTCGACCAGCAAAAAGCTGGGACAACTCACGTTGGTTTTCAACCCAGTCAAGCTCTGGATGTACATTCAGAGAGAGCTGAACCGAGTCGGCAGGAAGGGAAGTCAGTTTTCGGTACCAAAATTCATCAGATACATTCTGCACTTGAATTGTTATCAAAGAGAAGTGCTTAAACAGTTTGCAGTCAAGGCTGCAGGACGTGGGAGCTGCAGTGGGCAGCGGGTGGGCAGTGGGTTCCAGTGCTGCAGCAGCAGCTCAGCACTGTCCCTCCCCTGCCTCCGCTTCGACCCTGCAGCACCACGAACACGGGATCTGCCTCGGGTGTCTGGTGGGTTAGGATTTGCCTACCGTGGCGCAGAGCCAGTGAGCAGAGCAGCGTTCACAGTGCTGTGTATCTCAGTGCGGCCGTCCTGCACTTCGGATTGAAACAGGTAATAAAATGAAGCAGCCAGTCTACAAAATTCTCTGTTACAAATAAGATCCTCAGAAGTAGAAAGTGATATAAAGACAGGGAAGTGTGGAGGGGAAAGCGGGGTTGGTTACACACAGTCGGGGAGCTCGGTAGGGACTATAAAATCACCATGGGAAGAGGCCAACTGGAGTCTGTAAATGGGCACCACGGGGTGAGTGCCCCTCTGCCCCGAGGGGTGTGTGCGAGGAGGGAACTGGACCCATCCCTGGGGCCAGGCTGACCCGGGAGGGACAGGACTAAGGGGCTTCTGGTGAGCCCTTGCTCTAGGCACTGTTCTCCTCCACTGCCGCTGTTCTGTGCCGCTCGCCCTGCACACCCACGGCTCCCCTCTGCCATGCACCCAGCCCTGGCTCGCTCCAGCAGCACACAAACCATCAGCTCAGGCACGTCCACTGAGAAACACACCAGGAAATTTTAAGATATGGCCTTTTCTTAAGGTTGCCTGACGTTGGCACGCTTCCTTACAGTCTCCTTACTGCTGGAGAAACTTCTGCACAGATTGGTTTTATCCTTTATGAATATATACATATATATATGTGTGTGTGCATATGTATATGCACGTTATGTATATATATACACACACACCCTGGCTTAGCAATAGTTCATTGTCATGCACTACAAACAGTTAGGTGTAGCTACATGAGATGGTAACAGGTTTCCATTCTAAAAGTCATCAGTGCAAAAAACAATGAGGTTTTACAGTTCAGTAACTACAGGTAAAAGAAGCAGATCTGGTTTCCCATGAAAGCTGCTACCGAACTCAGAGAGAACCTGGGAAGAAGAAATCATCTCAGAGATGGGTGTTGAGAGAGTCAGACCCTGCACTTGGATGAGCAGAACTGCAATGCAGTGTAGCTGCTGAGTGCCTTCAGCTGCTTCCCAATACATGGTGGTTGCTTTTGGAAAGGATATATAGCGAGAATAGCTGGAGACTTTAACAGCAAAGTAAGTGTCTGAGGTTTGTAACAGCTCAAACAAGATTGCTTGGATTCCTCTTTTAATAGGTCAATGCATTGAATTCCATCGGCTTCTAAAAGGTCTCTAAAAAATAACAGTACTAGCAGTAACGACCCCACTGTTTTGGGCGTGAATCTGCCGACGTTCTGCCCCTACCAACAGCATCGACACATCTTTATGCTTTGCCACTGCACGTTCTCCTTGAGAAAGTGGCTGCACTTGAAGCTATTTGTACAGGTAAAGCTCTCGGTTGCTCTGCCTGGCACAGCCCATGATAAATCCCTTGCTTGGGGATGTCTGTGCCAGGAAACAGCGTTATCGAACCCCAAGCCCACCCTGTGCTGGTATCAGCAGAGCAGTCTGACTCCTGGGAGAACCAAGAAGAAGTTCCCCAGCCTCATCCCCTGTTCCTGTGGCTCTGAGGACAGCACTCGGTCATGTGTATCGGAGCGATGGCTAACAAGGCGAGGAGGCACGTATTTACAGTCACTAAACCTGGATAAGAGAAGGAGGCAGGAGAGAGTGCAATCTTGACCTGGAGACTTCCCCCCACCCCACCAGTTTCCAGCTGTTCCTTGGGCTCATGCTGCACAAACCTGACGCTCCCGCTGTAAGGCCTGCACGTTCTGCATGGGAACCATCCCATCTCTTCCCAGAATACCACGATGTTATTAGAGTAGCACCATATTTACCCTTCCAGCTCGTAACACCGGCCTCATCCCTCTTTTCCTTTTGTTTTCTCCTCCGGTGGCTGCAGCCGACAGTCGCTGGCTCCGGCCTGGCTACTTCTGCCCCAAGAGGCCAGACTCCAGCCGGGATGCTGTGCTCCGGCCCCAGCACCCCGTGGCGATGCTCATGCTTCTTTGGCTGCGTTCCCTGTCCCTCTCCCTGTCGCTGTCGGACTGGCTCTGGGTGCGCTCAGGCCGGTGGCTGGCACTGGTGGCCGAAGGCTGGGAGGAGATGGTCCGCAGGAGGTGGTTCCTCTTGCGCAGGAACTCGGCCTGGCTGGGCAGCCCGAAGCTGCCCTTCCGCAGCGCCATGCGCGTGGTGTTCTTGGCAGGGCGCGCGCGGTGGTTGTACTCCAGCTGAGCCAAGTGGGCTGCGTACCCCTCCGTGATGAACTGCGGGATAAGAGGGATGAGGGCAGGCGTTAGGCGCATCTCCATCGACAACCAAACAACTTTGCCAAGTCAGGTTCTCCAGCAAGACACGGATCCGCTCAGACAGATCTACGTGGCCCTTGTACGTGGGACAGTTCCATCCTCCTGGCAAACACGGCCTCAGTCACCGATGATGACCGAATTCCCATCGCCCTCCTATGGGAGACCCTTGGCAACTCAGACAAGCTGGCTCCTACCTGACACTGGCTCTGCAGCTTCTTGGTGGGTCGGCCAACGATGTAGATGTGGGTAGGCGGGAGGCTGATGGAGCTGTACACAGAGATGTCCTTAGTAGATCCATATGCTGCATGGATCCTCATGTGGAGCTGCAGGGAGAGAAAGCAACACGTGGTCAGAACATGCAGGAGCCCCACACTGCTCAACAGGCAGGGCTCTGGTTTTTAATAGCATCTGTGGGAATCTCAGGTCAGTAACTTATGTAAGTTCCCAGCTGGAGAAGGCCCCACTGTGCAAAGCACTAATTAACAGAGCTGGGGATGTTCACAGGCCTGAACAAGAGGAGTAACAGCGATACAAAAGCAGGTCTCTGCTTCCTGATCCACAGCCTTCCCTTGATGTCTGTGGGGGGCAGAGACACCACACACTTCACTGCTGACTTGTCAGGGGGGAGAGGAGCAGTCTGCAACCCCCTGCAGTACTCATTAGTGGGGAGTGTTCCCCTCCACCAGCCATGCTGCTGCATGGACACTGCTGTTTAAGAAGGGACAGGCAGGAAAATACGCTGCTTTCCAGAGATTTGCCTGCCTTCACTCTGAGGAGAGAGCAGCTCCTAAGGTCTCCTCAGTGGGATTAGGAGCTGGCAAGGGAAGTGGACACTGGTGCCACCATGGACTAGCTGGCTTTGCCCCCAAAGCCACAGGCAGGCCAAGGAGGTGGAAAGGAAATCTCTGACCCTGGTCACAAACTTGTTCTTGTGGAGGATAATGGAGAGCAGGCAGCAAGTAAGGGCCAGCTTCTCCTACCACTGTGTCTCAGGCTAAAACAAGGGCCCAAGAGAGTTAATGAGGGGCCTTCCCTGCTATTCCAGGCCAGGCACAAATGCTCAGGAGACGGGCACTTCCTTCACTTGCCAGGCAGAAAAACCCCTTGTTATATCTGGAGCTTTTCTGAGGCTCTGGTCTGAGTGATCTTAAGAACTCCCGGGGGTCAAATGCTTGGGAAGATGCTCTGTGGAGCCTCCCATCATGGCTGCGTGATGCAAGGCCATGTCTGCAGCAGCTCCATGTGCTCTCAGAGCTGCTGGGTACACCATGGGCAGCCAGAAAGCCACCATACAGGTGAAAAACGTGCACACATGGGCAAGGGAGGCACTGCAGCCTCTGTTTCATCAGACATTTGGTGTTGGAAGGACCGGTGGAGCATGAAATGGAGCAGTGCTGAGCAGAGATGACACAATTTGACAGTGTAGATGCTTCTGTAGAGCAATAAAAGGCTGAAAATAAAATGAACAGATTCATCTTCTACTGCAGGTCACATCGCTGCCAAGAGACTGGTGCTGACAGGGGCAATTGGACGAGGAGCAATCTAAACCCTGTGCTGCAATCACGTTTCAGCAGAGCCCATCTGTGGCTTACGTCGGTGATGAGGGATTTCAGGAAGTTGGCCTTGTGCCGCAGTGGGTCGTGGACGAGCCCATCGCAGAAGGAGACGATGCCATGGGGGAAGTTGTGCTGTGCTAACCATGCTACCACCCTCTGCTTCTGCATGTCGGGGCGGCCCGTGACATAGATAATGAGGTAGCCAAGGTCTTGCCAGTGCCTAGAAGGAAAGGCACAAGTCAACGGCTTGCAAACCTAGAGTAAAACCAGTGTAAACCACACCGAGTGTCCCACAGCCCTGCTGCTGACCTTACAACGTCGACGGCTCCGGCGCGGACTTTGGGGTCGCTGCCCATGATGGATACACTGGCTGCAAAGGAGCCGTCGATGCTGAACACCACAAACTCTGTCCCCTTTGGCAGGACTGTGATGTAGCTGTCTGCATACGTGTGGTCACCCCTGAGAGGGATAGAGGCACTTATAGGCATCAAGATATCCTGCAGTGCACCGCGAGCCCAAAGCAGCAACCAAATCTGGCCCAAGGGATGTAACAGTGATGCCACCACCAGTGATTGGCACTGCATGAGGCCTCTGTGTTAAAGTGGGGATGGGAACAGTATGCTGGAGCCATGGTGTCAATGACTCAAAAACACCTGCAGAAAACCACTGCTGGCTTCACCATTGCAAAGATGCTCCCTTCATCCCCCCTCCAGAGCTCAACACCAGCAACTGGAGCTGAGCTGGAGCCCCTGGGCTGTGAATTATCCCCAGTACAAAGTTCTGTCCTTCAAGGGCAACTTTATGGTCTTTAAAATACAGCCAGCTGTACAGTTTTGCAGAAGACCATGAGGCCACAGTTGTGTGGTGCAGAAGGCCTGCTCCTGCAACGGGAGCTCAGTTACCATGCTGTTGATGATGCACGAGTTGGAATAAAACATGGGTCTTCCTCTTACAGCTGTAAAATACAAATGGCTTCACCCCTATTGCTGGCAAACCGGGCTCTGAACCCACCCAAACAAGCAGAGCTGCCCTATAAGGGGGGACCATATTCTACAGTCATCCAATTCCTGTTTTGTTCCTCTTGCAAACTAAGCCCCAGCACCCCAAGGTACCTGACCACCATCTTGACGGGGTACACGCCGATGCCCAGGCGCCGGTTCTCAGGGATAACATAGGAAATCCTGCCACTGCTGTTGCTGATCTCGGTGTCAAAGTAAACCCACTCTCCTGATGGTGGCTGGGTCATGATGTGAATGTCCACCTGGGAAGGCAGCAAGGCTGGGTCAGCAACAGCATCAAAGACACAGATGAGTAGAGCAGGACAAGCATGGGGACCTTCACCAAGCCCCTTTGGTCAGCAGCAGGGCTGGGTCCTGCTTCCACCCTCTGCACTTCACAGATCTGAGCTGAGAAGCACCAAAACATCAGTTTTGGTTTCATTCCATCAGGCTGGAATGAAACCCAGCCTTGGTGGTGAAGACTCCCATGATGGAACACAGTTCCTGGTAGGAGGCACCACGCAAGTCTCAGCGGGGGAATCTGGCCAAGATGCAAAGGTAATAAACCCCATCAGGACCAAGGGAGCACCAACCAGCACCACTTCAGTCCCCTGTCCCCCACATGGTGCACAATCCCGT
Organism: Micropsitta finschii; assembly: GCA_034783455.1. Taxonomy (NCBI): domain Eukaryota; kingdom Metazoa; phylum Chordata; class Aves; order Psittaciformes; family Psittacidae; genus Micropsitta; species Micropsitta finschii. Next base: position 7,454 of record JAVHNF010015311.1, read on the forward strand.
ACCAGACACAGTACCTTTTCTCCTGTGAGTGTGACCATATCTAATGGACCATACATAAACCTTCCAGTTAAGGTCTGGGGCCCATCTTCATTGGCAATGGTGTCATTTATCCTGTGGTTGGCTGTGACGTTCTGCACAAGTCAAGAGGGAAAGAGGAACACAAACCAACAAAGAAAAAGGTCTGCAGTGATGGACAGCCTCACAAGGAAACGCCAAATACAACCAGGCAAATTGGAGTGCCCTTCTCCCTCTATCACACTCACAGCTCTCAGCTTTAGAGAGGAATTTGACCTGTGGCAGAGGGGATGCTCCTCACCCTGCACTGATGGGGTGGATTTGAGAGTATGTGCCTGAAGAGTCGATTTCAATGGCAGTTTGTACATGCAATTCTCATACTGTCTATTAGCTGTTACACTTTGGGTTTAAGAGGCAATACAAACATCTGCCAGGGAAATCTGCTGACATTGTTTCAGCTCGAGCAGAGAATTGTCCTCTTGCAGGAATTAGAGACTTTTACTGGGAGCAAAGGGCATTTACTGAGCAAAGAACTTGCATCATTGGTCTTGTGGAAAGACATTCCATCTCTTTCTCTGTCCCCAGACAATGCTTTCTGTGTTTTACACAGACTCAAGGCCAAGAAGAGACCTTGCTGTTACAGATCTTTCAGGTCACTCCTTCGCAACTACAGAGGTAGGATAAAACCACTAATGTATACCCGCAGTACAACATGATCCTCTGTCCCTGCTGTGGACAGACACAGTCATGCCCACATTCACCACCCTCAGTGCCTTCTTGCGGCTCAGATCAAACCCCCTCTACACCAAAGCTCTCCCTCCTGCCATGGAGGCAACCCCAAAACCACCCTTACCCGGAGCTTCACGTGCGTCCTCTTGCGAAGCCACTTCTCACGGGGCTTGGAGGGGGTGAAGACGGACACCTCCTTCCCGTCCAGCTCCAGGACACTCGAGTTCTCGTGCCTCATCACCTGCAGGAGGATGGGTTCCACTGAGACATCAGCCACTCGCGCAGTGACCCCCCTCCTCCTGCCCACACTGTCCTGCATCTCCCAAGTCAGCGCTGATAGGAGCAGTGCCCGGGTCTGCCTTCTGGGTGCTCGGCTTGTCAGCTTGCAGGGTTTACAGGCTGCTCCCTTAATTGCAAGGATAAGGCGTTTCTTCTGAACTAGCAAAGCCTGTGGCCAACACTGACTTAAGCCCAGCTGGGATGCAGGTGATTCAGATTGTCAGGAGGTACAAAACTGAGTCAAACACAGCAGGATGAGTTCTGCGCTTAGATATCTGCCCTTCCTCCAGGCTTTCTTTAGTCCCTTCCGCTTGGTCTGCAAGGGACTGGTCTCCTTTGAACACAAGTCTTCTGCCATTCTTTTAACAGACCAAGCACCAGCTGCTCTGCCCAGCCTCATGCTGACAGACGCTGTTCTTTCAGCTCATTTCTTATTTCTATTTAAACACATTTTGGACTGCTCTTGCCCAGAGATGACTTTCAAAGGCATTTAGAAACAAGTCCTTAATAGGGGAAGAAGTACTGTGGTGCTCTGGAAGGGCAGCAAGAAGACAGGGGATGAGAAAGACCTTGGTCTCAAGGCAGAGATAAGTTAGCAGTCAGGCACTGGAGAATGGGAGTGGGCCAGATTAGTTACACAGCCACCAGCAAGCTTTGAATGGATGGAGAGGTTCCTCAAGCCCCAAGATATGAAGCTACAGACCCAGCTTTGGGCTGAATCCTCAGTAATTGGCTATTTCTTGAGTAGAACACTCTCTGTATGAGACTGTTGTGACTCTTCCCACTCATGCACAATTTAGGCTGAGTTTGATGCGGGTTTGGGGTTTCACATTAAGGTCTGTGCAAGCACAGAGATGTCTTGCCGGGCTAGATACTATTGAGAAGAAAGGATCTCCCTGGATTATCACCACTGCTCAGCTGCTACCAGCACTGACATCTCTGTTGTTTATGGTTCTCATGCTATTTGGAAGGCAGCACTGAAAGCAAGTTTGCCAACGGGATCATACATAACTGAGAGCTGCAGTCAAGGAGGCTGGAAATGAGAAGGGATGGCTCAACAGCTGAGCTAACAAAGCAAAGCCAAGCACCAAAGTGGGCAGCACAAGCCACAGGGTTGCTTTTAGTTTTGTCTTTTCCATTTCCATACTCAAAGTACCCTTCCCTGGAGGGGTTTATACTTTGTAAGGAAAATAACTCCTCATTCTCAAGGAACTGAAGGAAAAATATTCCTTTTAGGAAAACCTCACTTTAAACAGTAAATTCAAATCTCAGGCCAAACGTAGATTGTACTAATCTGAGGTGTCAGACTCCAGACACCAGCAATCCCCATTTACCTATAGCCTCAGGAGAACTGCTTTGTATTGGAGGAATGAGGACTAAATCCCAATGCAGTGACGATGGTCTGAGTTCCTAGAGACCACAATAAGTTATAAGGCAAAAATGGAGACCCAAACTCCGCTGATCAACTCATGTCAAATTCCTGCAAAACTTCTCTTTTGGTTTTATTGTATTTGGTGATAATTTTATTTCTACACTGAGAAGTTTCCTTTAAGTTTCAGACATGAGATCCAAATGTGCACACACAGAGAACAGCTCACTTCAAATAACAAGTGATGCCACTGTGATATGATAGGAAACAGCTCATGGCTCACTCTATGGCTCCCTGCTGAGCCCATCTGAAACCTGCTCTGAAGATAAAACCCACGCCCAAACTAACCAGGTATAACAGCACATGTCCATGAGGTTTGCACATGTGCAGCTCACGCGTGAGGAACAAAAAGAAGGGGAAGAAAATGGATCTGCAGTTGCAAAGGGGTTTTGTTCATTTCGAAGCATCAACGAGAGTTATGGAAGGTGCAGTGGGAAAACCAGAGCCTAAAATATTGTTCAGCCCAATGGAGATGAGGGAGGGAGGAAAACTGTACCTGTCTCAGCAGGAAGGAGACAACGTCTGTGGACTCCCAGTAGCTCGCATGGAAGAGATGCGGCAAAGCGACTGTTGGGAAAGCCGTCAGAGCATCAGGACAGTAGAGAGCGTAGTCAAGCCTCTTGGTTCCCCACCACTTGGCAGCAACTAGAAGCGAAAAAGCCTTGTTCAGACAAAGGGGGTTCACATGTGTGCGGGGTCTCCGTCACAAATGGTATTGCAAGGCTCTGGCTCCTCACTCCAGGTACGCCGGGAGGTTGCTCCCTGGCTGGTTGCACCGCTAAGAGGGAACAACCAACCCAGGGCTCAGTGTTTGCTCAGACCAAGGGAGGAACATAGAGGGGCACCAGCACTTGAGCTCTCCTTTATTTAAACAAAGAGGAAGGCACTGGAGGGCAGGTATTAATTAGCTGTTAGTCCAGACCATGGGGAAGGGATCAAAGGCTCATGTGCAATGGGAATCCACATGGCAAAATGTTAGGCAGAAACGCATCTCCCTGGAGCTGTGGGAGGAAGGATGTGTGTGCTCTGCCCACCACAAGACATGGCCAGGCTATCTCCAGCCCTGCTTTCCTGCTCCTTTAGCTTTCACCAAGGAATAGCATCCAGATATTGGTCACACTAAAGAGGACCTGAACAGTGGGAGCCCATGTGAGATGCTAAAAGGCACCAAAAGGCAGGATATATGGCACATGCTGCCAGGATTGGCAGTCCCCATAAAGTCCTTGTTACCATCCTGGGTTTCCACACTGCAGAGAGCTGAGACATCCAGCCCAGCCTCTGCAGTGGCCAACAAGAAAAGGATCTGGGAGATCCGGGACTTTATTCACTGGGATCTTGGAGGGGGAAGGTTATAGACAAGACAGAAGAGTTCCTCCTTCAGGGAGTCAATGACTTGCACACAAGCATCCAACAGCCA
>JAVHNF010015317.1:0-10416 GCA_034783455.1 Micropsitta finschii
CAGACAAACCGGTACATTCTACTACTGGCTTCTAAATTCCCTGCATCTATTTGAGTTTTGTGGAAGGCAGATCCCTAAGGGTTGAAAGGTACGAAGAAATACCAGTGCATTAGCACTGAAAATCCCCTGCATGCTCATCACCTCTTAGATGTTGGCTACAAAGAATCATGCTTTTCAGAGTCTGTCCTTATGTATCTCTTCACTCTCCCCAGGAGCACTGTTATTTATAAATGCATTTTATGTTGAATTGTCATGGGCAGTCAGTGTATACCTACAGTTCCATAAATAAATAATAAAGGTGTAATTTGGCATGTGTTTAACATATTCACATATCCTATCTGTAAATAATGTCAAGAATCAATTTTGGAGAGCATGCATTTGGTCTAAGAGAAACAGAACCAAGTGTACGCAAACATCAAAAATGTGCTACAAACACTGCAATCGTGGACCAAGTAATTAGGGGGGAAGAACAGCAGAGGGTGAAGGAGTACTATTTTTTTTTCTTTAAGAAAAAAACATAAGAAAAATATTTACTTGTAGACGACACTAATTACAATTAGCTGAATACTACCACATGGTTAACTATACTGCACATTTAGTATACAAGTGTTTCTTCCTATAGTCCAGACCTGCTGTCTTATTATACTGTTAAATCTTGACATAAAGCTAACTGCACAGCCTTGGAAGAGCTGCCACATGTCAATTAGGAATGAATAGTGACTCTTGACATTAAAGAGACGAGTATAATCAAGAGAATTTTTGCTGACATAAAATGTCATCTTAAAAACCACAAAGGTCTCAACAACCCAATCTTTCTTAGCTAATATTGAGCATGGGCTGAACTCTGCTCACACTGTAAGCGCCTTCTAGGTTTCCCCCAAAATACCAGTTCTGCTATAAAGACTAATTTATTTAATTTTACACTGTTCAGTGTTATCAGTATGTTAACAGTTCACAGATTTAATCTGAAATTTCCTATAGGCATCTCTCTCACAGAAAGAGCAGCACTGATATTTTTTGCATAAGCAAAAGCAAAGGTAACTGTCCATCAAGAACATATGCCAGTGATAGCAAAGAATTGTTCTCTTTGAAAACTGCAGTAATTTATACACATGAAGATGCACTTGAACAAGTGTTTCCGGCAACAGGGTAAAAAGAGCAAGCCTGAAGCACTGCAGCCCAGTTCTGCAGCCAGGGACCTGCCTCTGCCTCCCATCAGGCTGGTGGTGACAGTGCAAGGCAGTGGAGGGACTTTCTTCCCCTCCAGCTGACACAGTCAACCAACTGTAGGATATTGGTGAGACCTAAATGGTTATTATTTATCACAGAGAGAAATGGTCTACTGCCATAAACAGCTTATGACCTAAATGAAGATTAAACAAGAGATGGGAAAAATGATCTGGGTTACTGTTTCCTGATTGCTCTGTTTGAAGGAAATGTTGCTGGCCCAGTCTAGGAAACTTCTTGCTGCTGTTATCCCTTTCCCAGTGTCACCACCACCACCCACCACTGCCAGTTCTCTGTGGACAGCTCAGAGAGGCATTCCTTCACCCCTGCTTTGGGGTGAAGGTACATTTTTAAACCAGCTTCCATGCCTGGGAACTGGTCCCATTGTTCCTGTTGGTTGGCCAGCTGCTCCTCCCATGCCTCTACATCACCTTCACCACCTGTCCTTACAGAAGAAAACCACCACATTAATCCTCACCTGTACCACGTCATCTGAGAAGATGGGGAAATGATGTGTATAGATGGGAAATTCAACAGGTTTCCTTGGGCTATTAAACCAAATATCATTTCCCCTTCCATTGCCACCAAGTGTAGCAACTAATGCCTAGGATGGATAAGCTACAGTATTTTCACAGATATTAGCAGGCAGCATATACTGCTAAATAATTCATCAAAAAGTTAAAAGCTGTCTTTGCTTCATACATTACTCTTGTTGCTAAAAGCGGATTGAAAGATGAGTTAGTTTTTGCCACTGTGTAATTCAGTTTTACTTAGGATATTTATTTAGGGTATTTTGATACCACAAATAATTTGCATGCAGTACAGCATTAATGGTGAGAGCTCCGCTTTGTTTAAGGAACTTGCTCACTCTTCCCCTTCCTAATATGCATGTTTGCTTTTGGATCTATGAAACTGGATAAAATTAAAGAGGACAAGCCTTTGCCACAACCCAGATTCATAAGTAGTCTAAATTCTGTTTTCAGACACAGTTTTAAAGCCATCCTTCTTAAGTAGTAAAATTTCCCTCATCTTCCCTGTGCCACAAACCAAAGATTACGGTTGTTGATATCTTCCTTCTCTGAAACCCCAGACACGGCATATTATTTCTGAGCATATTGTTTCTAACCAAGCAGGCAGATCATTCCCCAAATGACAGTGCTGTTGCAAACCCTTTTGATTTACTTTTAAATTAACAGTTAAAATGATATAGTGAAAACTAATAAGTTACACTAAACATTGGCACTGACTGTGTTATTTTTTCTTTGAAAAGCAGTCTTCAGCACTCCAGGAAACACACAGTCTTAAAGTATGGGGACATTGATTTACAGTGCCTATACACAACGTACTTCCATAAACACTCATTTACCAAAATGCTGTAAGTAGACCTAATTAGAATTTATGTGCAAACTCTTTAGATACTTTTGATGATCAATTTTTACAAAGGCAAACATAAAATATGGTTCTGAATGGCATTTTAGAGGTTTTCATTACCATATAAATTGTTTGGGTTGATTTTTTTTACTGTTCCTTGAAGAAAACCAATTTTAAATCAAAGTGAAATTATAATTGCTTTATTTCAAAATCTCAGCTCCATGCTCTTTTCCCCTCATGAGACTAACACTCTGTGAACATCAACATTTTCAATTGAGGAATCTGAAATAAAATTTAAACTTCTAATGGGGGGAAAGGGGGGAGAGAATTAAAGCTACATTTACATACTTCTATCGCTGTAGACATCAGGGTTGCTCAGTATCTTCTTTAGGATTTGAATTTATTTACATGATTATGAGAACTAAGCTCATTTAAATGCTGGCACAATTAGTCCCAAAGCCTTAAACCTTAAACTAAATTTGAAGAGATTTAAGTTAAAAAGGACAAACAGGAGGAGATACACTACCAGGTCTGGCCTGTCTTGGAAGCTGGGTCCTATGTTTAGTTTATACCTCTGAAAATCCTCTTTACCTTAATGCTACAGTAGAAAGATACCATCATGCAGGCTTATAAATATTACAAGTTCTTTAATTTAGCCACAGTAATTATATATAATATTACAACCAAAGTAATTCTGGCTTCCGTGTCTTCAGGAACTGAGAGCTATAGTTTGGGGATATTAATACACATGTATCTCTGTGAGTCTCTATTTTTTAACTAGCTGAGAAAAATGAGACATCAGTAAATGCACTGCTTTAATTTTAGTTATACTGTTCATGTTCGAAGAAGGCACAATACTGTTTTCCTCAATGAATTAATCAAAAGGAAATATTTAAAGATAATTGCACTGAAACAAAGCTTTCTCATTCTGAATATATATTTGGAAGAGGCAGCCAAATTTTAGTTTCAGTATTCAAAGACAAAAGCTGATTTCAGAAGGGGTTTCTGGAATTAGGAGAAGACAGCTGTGAAGCTGGCATATACTGTAGGAATAAAGTTGGTGCACAAGCTACACGACTGCTAAAATACTTTTTACACAGAAAGTTAAGAAAGCAAAATGATGACTTTGAAATGCAACACTGAAGAAAAGCTCTTCCAAAACTGTTAAATACCCTAAAATTGTAATTTCCATCCTGTGCAATTAAAATTCAGTTTCTCTGTTTAATGTTTATTCTTCAGCTACTGGAGGGGGATATTTGAAATACAAAAAAAATTAATTGTACACTTGGCTAGAATACAAAGCCTTGCAATTCTGAAGCGGAACAAATACATGAAAATACATTTTCTATTTACTTGTGCACAACACAACTACATTTTAAACGAAGGTGCCATGTAGTTATCACTGATGGCCAGAACCTCAACAAAAGCCCAGCTTGATTTTAAATACAGGTCAATAAAATGTCATTAATTTATGTGTATTTTAGAAAAGGTATCATTCCTACATATCATGATTATGTTAACATGGCAAGACAGTGAATATGATGATTAGCCCAAAAGTGCATTCCAGTCTTTTTTACACAGCAAACTGATACATTCAATATAGTAAAATGGTATTTTCTCTAGGGATACAGATTCTTGGGGGAATCTCTTCTGGCAAGATATATTTCAAATGAAACCACTCTCCAACCTTACATAAAACAACACTATTACTGTGTTTAGTACTTCAGTACTTCGCCCTTGACCCAAAATAGTAGTACTACATTGCTGTCCATCAACAAGATTACTAGATTATAAAAAGAAATTCTTCCAACTGCAATATATCTTAAAGCATTATATTTTGGTGAAAGCGGAGCTTTAAATTATAATGCCTAATTAAAAGCTATCAGTTATTTTAATGCGAATCCATTAGGTTAACTTTATCAGCTCTTGTCCATACGTTACAGTAGATTATCATTCTTAATGAAGATCTCCTAACAAAACCACAGAAGAGTCATCATAGTGTGTACTAGCCATATAACAACCTATTGATGTCTTCATAATATGGAACACGATCACACATTATCGCTTTCCAACTACAGAGTACTACAGAGCCTTGAAGCAAATGATGAACAAGAAGGAACTACCACTTTAAAAGAAAGATAATAACCTTTCAAACAAGAAAGTGAGGCAAAGCTATGGAGATGAAAAAAAGCCCAATTAATCTAGAATATGTTACTAATATTATCCCAAAATTTACAGTTAATAGGTCCAATAATCAGGGTTAACCTCTCTTGCTTTAGAATAGATGGTCGTTGTCGCTGAACAGATTTTAAGTCTTTTAGACCTAAAAGCCTTCAGCTAAAGAACTCCATGCAAGATCAGTAAAGCTAAGAGCTAGCACACAAACATCAGGCTGCTTTTCTCTTGCTAGGAAACTAGCATATGGTCTACTGCTTGCAACTCCAGATTGTAAACAGTTAAAACGTCACATCAAGCAGCAGTGCTTAAATTTTTGCTTAACTGTTTAAAGAAACCCAGCTGAATTAGAGAAAGCAAAACCAACTGCTAAAGAACAACACTATATGCTACATGAGGCAGGTCGGGCTCATGCTGCTGAATCCCCCTGCACCTGCTGGCAGGTATGCAAAGAAGCTGCCAATTGTTTTCTGCCAGGCTGCTGCGCTGACCCCGCTGCTCTCCTTTAAATGAGACCTGATTGCTACGTTGACAGGAAGCACTAAGCTGAAATTGCTTTCTCGTTGTTGTATGCCAGGAGAGACTGATTTTTCTTGTCACCTACTGTGCTGAAGGAGGGCAGAAACAACATCACAAACAATTGCAGATGACGGAAGAGCAGTGCTCCTGCTTGCTTTGGTCATGTGCTAGAACCACCACCTGGAGCCTGAATGCTTCAGGAGCAGCTCTGCAACAACCGTGACACTGCAACAGTGATGGCAGGCATCAAACTGCTCTCGCTTCAATCCTGGCCAGCAGAGAGTCACTTCCCTTGATCAACATGGAGACAAAAGAGCCACAGTTTTCCTGCAGGGCTTCATAAACAAGCCACAATTAGTGGCACAATTTCACAAATTCAGTGATGACATCTCCCAGTGACTAAGGTGAAAAATGTACATTTGACATTAATTTCGCTCTCTGGATCCCTGGATCCACAATTGGCTGGATTTAACATCTGAAGCCCAGCAGGAGCATATCTGAAAGTTTAAACTCCATATGAACCATAAAGATGGTCTCTCACAAAAGGTAGGAAAGTGCATACTGGCAAATACTGTCCTATGGAAACTATATTCACATTTTTGATAAACACTATAGCTCACAGAAATATGGTTGCTGAAGAAACTATCTTCCTGCCAATGACCTCTCTCATTCTCTAGGCAAGATTAACTTCCTTTTCACTGAAAGCAAGTTTGCAAGTGGTTCTACTATTGCTATTTTAATCACAATTCATTAAAATATGCAAGGAAATAAAACTGCCTGACAAATTGATTCTTCAATAGCTCAAGTGTCTTTAAAGCATTAACATCACACTTATGTTTTCCAATTATTTATGGTTGAGGGCAATCATTCCAAGGATCTGAGGGAGAAAGTGCTCAGTACAGCCCACAATTAGATCCTAATTTATGGGTTGGTTTAGAACAGTTGCTCCTTCTTGATTTCACATACGAAACGCAACTCCTCTCAAAGTGGGCAAACCCACTGTCTGAGCTCTTTAATGCTAATGACAATGTTAGTTACAGCTTCATAAAGCATATATAAATCTGGCTGCAAGGCGTCTGTGAGGAGCATCCTAAGCTGTATTTTATGAACTGCACTGACTAATGCTTGGGAAAAGTAGCCTGAATGGAGCTCATGTCCACAAGAATGAAGGTCCAACATGTAAACCCATCTGAAGAGGCCTTTTCAAGGTGTCTCCATAGTACGGACCACTTCTTAGTACGTGTATCACCTACAAGGTACCTCTGCCTCTTTCATTTGTACCGACTGTGACAAACTTTTCTGTGTGTAACAGCAGGACAACGGCAGATGCTCACCACAGAAGTTCCTATGGTGGAACTGCTGGCTGCATCGGAGGACAGGGACCATGTAGGAAGCTTTCTCTCAAGTGCAACAAGGGAAGCAACAGCAAGGGCCAAGGCTCTGTAATTTGGACACTTTTACATTTAGAAATAAGCAAACCTTTTGTAATAGGGCAACTCTGTCAGACACCAGTTACACACTCAGGAACAGTCTCTGCAACCCCGTTCTCCAGGAAGGCTGGAGGTCAGAAAGCCAAAAGGGCTGTGACAGAACTGCACCAAAAACCTGTGCTGGTAACAGGCTGCCCTCACCTCACTTGCAGCAACACGTATTTCACTCAGTCACACAAGGTGGGAAATAATATGGGAAATTTTAGACTTGGGAAAAACAGGGCAATGGCATTTCATTATCAGCTAGCAAGTGTATATGTTTTTAAAGGATTTTTAAAGGGTGGCTTCAATACTTGCCTCATCTCTTTTGTATTTTACATTCCTATTATTACACACTACTTTCCTGAAGGCTAAACATCTTAACCTGTTTGAAACATCAACCTCAGTAAAGAACACGTACTACCTAATTCGTCCTCATTTCCACTCATCCAAAAATCCCATTAATGTCAAGTGTATTTCTTTTTTTTCCCTCTCCTCTCAACATGCAGCGAGAACAGGGCGTTTTATCCCCAGGTGGTGAAAGCTCACATATGGAAATATATTTAATTGGTTTAAAGATTTAAACATAATCTCCTCCCACCCCCTCCTCTCTGAAATGGCCCTCCAACAACTGAGTAAAGCGCTCACTACAGTTATATAAGGCAGAAACACAGAAGACTATGTTACCACCCTCAGAAAGAAACAGTTGCAACTGATTTTAGCAAAGCATTAGGGCTTTTGATTAGCAAGCTTATCTGCACAGAGACTGAACAGAAAAAACTAAAAGACATAATGCTGCTTTTCCCAAAGCACTCTTATGGCACCCTGCTGTCCCCAGCATGTGTGATGAACTGTAGTCATCAGTCCTCTGCTCCATACCTGTTCTGCCATATACTGGCACCAGGATTCAAGAGAAAAGGACACTGCCACACGTAAAATGGGGGACCCCACTGGCATTTTAGTCCCAAGCATCCCTAGAGGCAAGGGATGAAAAAGCAAAGGGAGAGGAAAGGAGCCAGGCCAGATGTTTTCTGCATCCTTTTATGACTGCCCCAATCACTGTCATTTTTATTCTACCTCCTGCACATCCCAACTCCTTTATTTTCAACTGTAGCCTTTCATCTCATTTTCTGCCATTATCTCCAGCACTGACTGGTAGAAAAATTGGCATGTATCTTATGAGATTTACATCATATCAAATTGTAGTTACTAAAATTGAAACATAAGGATAATTCATTCAAATATGTAACAGAAGAAATGTGGCATTTAAAAATATTATGTTGCTATATTGCCTATAGACTACAGTAAAATTCAAAATTTAAAATGCAGTTAATTACAAAATATAATGAAAAACAATTTTAGAAATAAAGAGTTCTCTCTCACGTCACGTTTTCCTTTTTTTTGGCAATGCATTCCTATTTCCTCCTCCCCCACCCAATACAGCTCATTAGTTAGGTTCACTTTTTTGCATAATTATTTCTAAATTCCTGTAAATTTACTGCATTACTAGTTCATGGAGAAATACTGGAAACAGGTATCTAAAAGAAATCACACAAAATGACCAATCACTGCTGTTCATGTAAGAGACCAAACCAGCTAGTGCTACCTCCTGCTTTGAGCTGACACTCCCCATCTTTCTGCAACCCATGCACATGATAACCCACACACATACACTCCCTGTGTTGCTTGCTACATATGGCAGTCAAATTTTATTTAATGTTATTTTAAACCAAAAACAACCCTTTTGCTTCCATCCACATCATACACAACAGCCACACTTCATAGACAGACACCTCTAAAGAATATCTATAATGAGAAAGGGGAGGGGATTCAATGTACAAATTACAGAAGACAAAGCATAAGAACAATGCTGCAACTTAGGATATTTTGCTGTTTGGAACATTTTTTGTCATAAAGGGCAAACATGCAAAGCAGCAGGATCAGTTTTCCAGTCCCAAGCAAAATGCTCACGAATTTACCTCTGACAACCTCTTCCACAGACTCTGTAGTTGTGGTGGTAGTCGTTGCAATACTGGTAGTTCTTTCAGTTGCTTCCTCATACTCTTCCTCTGTCTCTTCTTCAATTTCATCACCATCATCATCATCGTCATCAGCATCTTCATCTTCCACAACGGTTAGCTCCTCATCTTCCTCTGCTCCTTGCTCTTCTGCTACCTTATCATCACTAAATGAAGAAAAAGATTATGATGTGTCAGGAACAAAATTATTTCAACATTATATTCAGAAACTCTACAAGGACAAGAAGTTACCCGTTTGTCTATCCTCCTTCTCTTTAAATAAAAAAGAAAGAATCAGGGACTCTGGAATATCTGAACAAGTAAGAAATCACAAATGCTAAAAATCCCCCAAAAGTCATCATAAGCAATGCAGTGAGAAAATTAGGAAGACGGCAGACTGAAGCTCCTCCTTTTGCACAGGGATGGGAAAAGAATCCCCACCAGCAACACTGTATTTTGACAACTAAATAACACTCCAGCTTCTTTCACTTATTTTGAAAGATGCTCACATTAGCTCAAGAAAGCACTCAAGTTCAAATGCACAGTGGAAAGAGAGTTCCTCAGGACTCTCAAACAGGAGCCATCTTACCCAGAGGCTGGCTGTGGACTACTTTGTATGCCTTTCACGGAGGACTACCAAGTGTTGAAACAACCTGAAATTGTCCACACTGACTGCTAAGTTTTTGCTCTATTCTCAAAAGTGTTATGTGTGAATGGAAAAGCATTCAGGACACACTGTACGCAATTCCTACACACAAAGAACTGGCATTGTGCACAGAGCTGTCTGTTTTCACAAAGGACAGGACAGAGACAGTGGACATATGATGCAGCTGCTACTTAGCTGACTTGATAGTTTTCATCTTTGAGGTTTTGTCTCCAGCACAAGCAGCTCAGCTCAGATCTCTGCACTCGTAACACCATGTTGATGCACAAGGCCTCCATAAAAGACCCATGGTACTGACCTGTATTATGATGGCAACACATGCACCAGTACAAGGAAGCCCCAGACTACTGGGCTAAAAGCTATTATTCATCACAGTGCTTCAATTTCATATATTCACCTAAAATCCTCAGGACTTTAATTGGTCTTGGATGAGAGGAGGAATACTAAAGCTGACTAAGTCTTTATGTTTCCTATAAAGTATTTCACCTTCCTCTGAGTACTAAATAAACACTGTATGTACACCACCACCTCTCAATGCAAGAATGAGGTGGATTTGCAACGTCCAGTAGCCGTTTCTGATCTCCAGGCTTCTAGTCTTGGCTAATTACAGACAACTAAACTAGACATATGGAGTGTAAGATATCCAGATTTTGATCAAGAGCATCAGAGACTATATGCCTTTCAAGATTAAAGAAAGCTGCTCTCTGTATTTCTCTCACAAACACAGCATGCTTTCCGAAAAAGTGCCATTATTCTTCCACTTCCTTTCACGTGAATGATCACTCTCAGATATTGGCCAAGTTCATAAAAGTTAAAAAAGGACAACAAAAACAACATAATGAAACAAACAAAGGAAAGTCAATCAGTCACATGGAAAGCCACTTCAAAAGTAATTAGTATGCGTGCATCAAATATCCGTCTGTTTTTAGCTACACAAAAGCAATCATCTCGGCTATGTCAGTCCACAGCATTT
>JAVHNF010015330.1:0-10666 GCA_034783455.1 Micropsitta finschii
CCCGTTAACCTTGAGTAAACGCCAAGTTCCTTGTTCTACTGCACGTAGCTGTCCTTCAGTAACCTAAGGCTAGGCCTCGCAGCCTGGGTAACTTACTTCAGAGTTTGGCTAAGACCAAAGAGCTGGGATTGCTCACTTGTCCATTGTTCTGCTTCATTCTTCGTAGCCACTGTCTCCTAAGGCTAAGACATCTGGGTTGGTCACGAAATGTCCACTGTTCCTTAGCCAATCCACAGAGGAAAAGACAGGGCTTAAAACAGAATAAAAATGTTAACAGTATTAAATTCAGTCAAGTAGAGAAAGTTGAGTAGACAGAGCATATGAGTTTAAAAAAACACCAAGATGTCTTCTGCTCTGCCTAGAAATACCTGTGATCTTGAAGGCTTTTATAAGAAACACCGGAAAAGCAGTAATGCTTATTTTCAAAACGTTTTGCCTAGAAGTTGATATGTCTGTATCAATAACTACATCTTGTGATTTAATAAATAGCAGCTCTTCTAGATGACTTCTAATTGTGGTATGAAATCTAGATACTATTTCTGTTTGCTTGAATCACCTAGGACTAAATGGTTTTAGTCTTATATTAGTACCTTATTCTATAAATCAACTCACTGATTACTTGTAGGTATGTGTTCATTGAGTATGTTCATTAATATTGCTCCTGAATCAGAAAAAAATAAGATCAGAAGGGACTTAGATGTCTTTCAGTCCGTTTTCTTGTCCTATGCCATAGTCAGCTATACTTAGAACAGCCCTGACAGGTGAGGGGGATTTTGCTTTTGGCAAAATGTCTTTCAGAATTGTTTATTTTTGTAATTAGAAAATGTTTCATGTTTCCCTCATGTTTAAATTAATTCTCCCTTACTTCAGTTTAAGTCCACTGCTGCTTACTGTACAATGGACATAGAGAAAGCTAATTTGTCTCTTTTTCTCTACTCATTTTGTTTAGGTTGTTGAAGACAAGTTATCATCCCTCCTTTAAACGGATGATCTTAAGATTTCTTTTTTTCTAAATAAAGCAATCTGAGTGCTCTCAAAAGGTTAAGGTTTCTGGCTAGACCCTAAGTGAGTGCATTGGTAGGTCTGAGTTGCTCTAAGCAGCATCAGCTGTGGGGCCCAGAGCACCATATATGTGTTGACCCCAGTCCTTGCCTGGCATGGTGGCATGGTCTGCATGCTCCCCTGTCCACTGCTCATCCTGACTTATTCATTTTGCTTCCTAGATTGTCCTCAGACTTCACCAAACAGTCAGTGGAGACTATCACTGCCCAGACCTGTCCCTGCTTTTGTGAAGTCTCCTTCCTTGGAGATATCCAGTACCTGTCTGGACACAACCTTGAGTTTTCTGGGTGACCCTCTTTGAGCAGGGAAGCTGGGCTAGATGATCCCCAGTTGCCCCTTCCAACCTCAGCTATTCTGATTCTGTGATTCTGTGACTGTGCTTGCACATTGAAGGACTGCACCAAGGAAAGCCAGGCCAACATCCTGCCTATGCCATGGTCACACTCAGTTCCCAGCATGGCTTTCCATGTTGCACAGTCTTGTACCTGCTACCCCCTGATAGAAGCATTTTGTTTCCCTCCTATTTGAACTATCCTGGGGGGAGGGTGTGTGTGTGTTGTTTGGGGAGGGGTTGGTGGCTTTTTTTTTCTTCTCTTCATCTTTTTTTGCTGATTTGTATAGATTATTTTGTATTCTAGTCCTTCCCTCAAATCTTAGTGCAGCCCCTCCTAACTTGGTGCTGATTAGTAATTAAATAAGTATACACTTCATGCTTTTGAAATAATTAAGGAAAATATCGAGTGGTAGCAGACTGAAGATAGACCCCGTGAAATTCCACTTACAGCATCCTTACAACTTGGCAGTGAACCTTAATAGCTACTCTCTCAGTATGATATTCTTCCCTTCCAGCAGTGCTGTATTTCCTTAGCTTGTTTAAGGGAGACCTGCTGAAGGTTAGCCACATGATCTCTGGTTCTCCTCTCCTTTTTCAGGAAAGCTCTTAACTTCTCACAGAAGGAAGCTGAATATATATGACAGAATTTGTTCTCGGCTGTTCTTCATCTCCTTATAAACATGTACCAGCTGTATACAAGTAGTTCAATTATTTATTCCAGTATTTTCACAGGAACTGAAGGTCAGCTGCTAGGTTATTCCGTGCACCCATTAAAAATAGACAATACATTTTCCTTTTCTGAAGCCTTGCGAGTCCTTATGAGTTCACACAGTTGCTGACCCTGAGACTGAGTCAGTACCATAAAGTGAATTTTATCAGCCTCAGACAGTTCAAACTTATCTAGCTGCTCTCTAATTGGCTTTTCTAACTGCTCTTTTGGCCTGAGATTTTACCCCTCATTTCTGATAGTGACGTAATAAGCTGTCTGATGAACCCGGTTATTGTCAGTGAAGGCTGAAGCAAAAAATGCAGTAAATACTTTGGCTTTTCTTTGCATCACCTGTCAATAGCTGTCTCTCCTTGTTAACCACCAGATCAACTCTTTGCTTGATCTCCCTCTTCCTTGATAACATATTGCGCTTACAGAGGATTCTTGTTTTCTTGTTGTCCCTGCTAGAACACTTGCTACATTTTTCCTTTTTAAATGTAGGTTTCTTAATCTGTTTTTTAGGAATCTAATAAGAGCAGACTGCTTCTTCAAGTGTGCTAACTGGATTATTTGAGAATCTGGAGATTCTGTTCAGGTACTTAAATGCAGATTTACATCTCCAACTTTAAACTTTAAAATCTGAAAATGTTGGCTTACGTAAGAAGTATTACATTCACTTAACTGCTTTTAGCAACAAAATAGGAGAGGGGGGAAAGAAGACAAATACCATATCTGATTTATCAGACCTTCAATCTCTTAAAATGTTGTTGTTTTCTTAATTTATTTAAAAGGAATAAGCTCTTTCCTTTAATGCTTTTGCTAATTCTTCGAGTAAAACACTAATTTCTTTTCCTTTCACACATGTAACAGTGAGAAGCTTATTTCTTGATTTAAAATTAAAGCAATTACTTACTGCATTATTTCCGTAATAGAAAAGCCTTAAATTACCTCCCAATTTAGAGTGCCTCAGTGGTTTCTATAAAATGGTTATCAATGGTGTCTAGCTTCATTTCCTTGCCAAGAGCTCACACTCTCAGGCTGGCCCTTTCCCAGAGCAGAAGAGTGTGAACAAATGAGAAATGTAATGATGAGAGAGAAGTACTTGCCTTGCATGGTGCCTCAAGTTTATTCAAAGTAATGGCAGATGAGGACAAAGGAAGTGAGCCTGAAGAGAAGAGGGCAGCGTGCATGCTTTATAAAACCCCAAACCAAACCAACCTGTAAAAAATGATAAAATATTTTGAGCTCGAGAGAATTTGTTACAGTGTATGTGGAGGCCGGGGAAGCACCTTAGAGGCTGCAAGTTGGCTTCAGAAGAGGGCAAGGGTGGGGAACGACAAAAACCTGGAGGTGTGTTTTCGAGCGGTGTTTTTTTACTAGCATCCCACTTCATATTTATTTAATGGAAGGGAAAGGGGAAATATGGAGAAAAAAAGAACTGAAAGTCTCATGCAAGCATCTTACAGAGAGGGGAATGCAAATTTTTCAGTCATATAAAGGATTTTGACTTGAAATTCATAACTAAAAATTGTAAGTCCATCGTAAGTTTCACATGTTTGCATCCACCCTGATCCCAACTGCAGCCACGCTGTCAGAATATCATGAGGAGCAGTAATGCTCCATACTTAAAGCCAGAACTTGGCAGGTAGCCTAACACTGAAACATGGCATGTTTATCACCAATGCCAAAGATTCCTCTGCTCCCTAGCACCTGCCTGTGAAGGTAATGGTGTTTACAGAATGAACCGAGTTAAAGTCCAGAATATACTAGATTTACATTAAACAAGTAAACTAACTCAAAACTCCAATTACCCTTCACTAGATATGTTCTAATAATAGATCACAATTCAAATTGCCCTAAGGTACTGCTAAGCTGAATGCATGGCATCTGCATATACAAAATGGTAGTCTTAATTCAGAACTATCAAAAGCGACAGCATGACAGTTCTTGTGTGACGTGCAAGAGCAGCACAACTGCATTTGGTACAAAGAGGACTGCAGAACGAACATTATGCCTTGTCTTTCTGTAAGAGAAGGAAGAAAGCTGATGTTTTAGCCTGTCTTTACTTAGTTGAAACACATGCCTGGAAATGTGTAATTTTTCACTTTTTAAATGTAAATGTAAGGAAACTTTAAACAACAACAACAAAAGAAACCTCTTGAGAATTTTACATGACTGCTTAGTATTAAAATACCCATGTTGACTCTGAAATTAATGTTTGCTGAGGGTCAATACCCTAAGCAAATTGATTCCCATACCTACTTCTATCAAGGAAGCTCAACTATACCCCATTTTTTATTAAAAAAGAAAAAAAGAGACAAATTTGCAACTGTCATTTTATTTGTGTCTGAAGATCATGACAGTAGTGCCAAGGGTCTTTGTTGAACTGGGCGTATGACAAGCAGTAAACCCAATTTATGAGAGCTGTGATTTCACATGTAGATTTTTGTACTTAGTACAGGAGTAATGTTACTGACTCCTTCCTGCTAGATTTAGAAATCTAAAGTAAAAATGCCACATAGCATGAAGTGTACTGACAAAAAAAGGAATTATAACTTCAACTATAATGTCACTCAGTATCTAAGACTGCAGAAATGCCCCCTCTCTCCACATTTAGGGTACATGAAAGATGTTACAGGAATTAATTAGAAATTACAGTGTCTTTCAAATGAAGTAGTTCACCCCAGACACAACGTCAAAGAAAAAATCAATGAGTAGAGCTTGTTGTTCAGCAGAACTAATATTTCTTGAGGCTAAAGAGAGTACAATGGAATTATGAAGATGTTCCATTTTCCATTCACACACCTATCCCTAAAGAACATCCCATTGAAAAGAGGAAACCACCTCTGCTTGAGGATTCAAAATTCAGAAAATATCTGGTTATGGAGGGTATTTAAAAAAAAAACCCAAGCCCTAAAACACTGCAAAAGGGAAGCAAAATCCACATTTAACTGCTGCTTGAAGCCCAGATATTTCAACACTGAGAACCAAAATCAAGACTACAAACCACCTTTGCTTACAGTTCCAGACTAAGAATGCATTTTGTGACAAACAGAAGTATCATTCCAGAGTTTATAGAACAGAGAAGTTAAATTAGGTTTTATCAAGATCTTCAAGTTGTTAATAAACTTTTCAAAGTAAAGCATAAAAGGTGCTTGAGACTCAGAAATAAAAACCTAATTTGGTTAACAGCTCTGCTTCTCTAATAATGCCTTAGAGATCTATATGCAACTGCATTTTCTTACATACTTGAGCAACTTGCTCTTTGCTTTTATTCTCTTCCCCATACATGGGCAAAATAAAAGCTATAAATTGAAGTACAGCCTAATGCTGTTGGGTCAACAGTATAAAACTAGACAGAAAGCAAGCTTTTTGTCCATGCTGATGATTGGCTGCATCTATGTATTACAATTAAAAAAGTGTTACAACAGCTGTATATTGACTACTATTTTTGACCACTGACATGTAGAAATAACTTTGTATTACTGATACATCTAAATTGAAGTCTATCTAGAACTAGTACAGTATCATGGCAAAATTTTCTCACCTTTTAAGTTATTACCCAAACTGGCAAAGATTATAAAACACTGGGGATAAAAGCCATTAAGTTTGATTAATCCATAGTTTGTTTAGAGCATTTTAAAAGAAGAAAATCCTCATCTTTAGTGTTTACCCATGAGGAAACTGCCACTGTATTTATACCAGAATAGGAGAAAACCACATAGTTTAATCCAAACTCCTCCCACCTCCTACTTCTAGCATCACAGTACCCATTATGAAACAAACTTAGGATCTAATTCTATAATACTTTTCCATAGGTTCTGTTCTCATATGCAGGAGAGCAGCAGTAGTTTGAGTTTACAGTTTATACCTTTAGACATCTGAAAACATCTTGCGATGTCTCAAAACATTCTGTAAGTTAGACAAGCAGACATTCATTTCACAGAGTAATTGGAGAATGCAGACGGGCATTAGGAACAAAGTATAGGAAAAAATTATACTGCAAGAAAAGAGTCCTAATATGAAAAGAGCAATTGCATGAAATAATACTCCTGTATTTCAGGGCATAAACATTACTTTTTCCATAGAAAGGTCAGACACTTAAATACTGACATACACCAATTTCAGATTAGGGTGGAAATAAAGCAGTCTCCACCTTTGTGTGCACTGTAAGCATAAGCTAATGTTACAAGCAGTATTAACACCAAATTCAGAAAATGACTGCATTAGTTCTCAGAATATGAATTATGCACGTTTTCATCCAAAGCTGTATGGGAAGTGTTCTGTTTCTGTACAAGCGGTTCAAGCGTGAACTTCTTGAGCGTTGGTGCACAAAGCAGTTATCCTGAAGATATGTGAAAGTTTGTTCAAAAAAATCTCAGCAGCCAGGATTCTTTTCTAGATTTGGTAACTGCTTACATAGTTCTAATTCCTGTGGGGAACTGGATGTTCATTTCCTCAGCGGGAACAGCTTCTTATGCCACAGTTAGTTAGGTATGAAGAAAATTCTTTCATGTGTCTTTTCATTACGCTTCGTGTCCGTCACTTCCTCCACATCATTTTGTCATGCATCTTCTCTTTAACAAGCAGGACACTGCTCCCTTGAAGCTTGCCTAAGTCTTCAAGGAGAAAAATACTGGGGTTTAGGTATTACCTGGTTTATGATGTGTTGGCTTTACAAATCTGGCCTAAGTTCTAAGGAGTGTGTGTGGGGGGTGCATTTCACTGTTTTTAGCACAATCTTTAGATGGCAAAGACTCACATTTGCTTCTCTACAGTTCGATCAAACTGACTACCTCTATACTGAGGAACTGTACATTCACTATTCCATACAGCAAGAATGCTTTAGTACAGAGCTTTCGGGACAAAGCCTGATGCTCCCTGTAATTGGTACTCTTTGGCTGGACACCAAGACTAGACCATGGGTTCCTCTCTGATGTTATCAAATAATTTACTCTCCCTGCCCCCCAATGCCATCTGTACAGCTGCCTGAAAAAGAACCACGTTAAAAAGAAGACAGATAAAAGGACAACTGGGACACAGAAGCGTTACAAGACCTGAATAAGCAGGAGTTGAAAATGAAGGGAGGAAAAATACTCATTAGCTCATCAAGGAGGAAGGTACCTAGTGAAAAAGAACTAGAGCATCTAGTGCTCCAGTCTCATCTACTCTGGGGACCAATCAGGATGCACAGAGCACCAAAACAAGGTTATTTATGGGGATCATTAACCACATGTTCTGTTTCTAATGATAAATGAAAAGGAATTTCAGTTTTAACTCTGATTCTGTATAGTGAAAGAGTGTTTTACCTCCATTAAACAATGGCGATGACTGGTGAAATTACCAGCAGGAAGCATCAGCTGGGCTACTTAATTAACTTTGGGCAACAAACTATCTCAAAGCTTACCGGTATTAGCTAACCTAATCTAACTGAACTTGCAGGAATGGATTAGAACAAGCCCTGATAATTCTGTGCCAGAAAAACAGGAGGTACCAAGTATTTGGGTGTGACATTTTCAGCCACACAGCTAAATTCAGGAAGTCATCCACAGTCCACGCATTCCACTTCACAGTCCAACAGTGTTAAGAGATATTTAAAGCTTGCAAGACTCTACACTCAGTACTGCAAGAATGCTCTTCGGCAGATCTCCTTGAAATCAAACAAAAATACAGTTTAATCATGCAGAAAAATCGTATTTTCTCCCAATGGTTGGGTTGTTTGGGTTTTTTAAGCCACACTAAGTCAATTTTAAGAATGAATTCTTCCTAGAAATAAGGGAAAATAGCAGGCAACATATTTTCAAGTTCCCAAAACAGCCACTTACAAAGTCTAACGTTTGAAGACAAGTAGTTTTTGTTATGTTTCTCTGTCACGTCAGAACTTGGAATAGTCCAAGTCCAATACTGTAAGTGGAATTTCATTCAGTCAGAAATTCATCCACCCTAGCACATGAGATGCTATTGAAAGAAGTATATATGGCATGTATTTATCAGAAGACAAAGCCATAATGGCTCCTTTTCATCCTAAGATGTATGAATCTACACTTTGCAAGAGATTTAAAAATCAGTCTCTACTAGCACTACTAAAACACAAAACATTCAAGTAGTATATAACTGTAATGCAAGCCCTTGCATGGCAATCCAAATTTATTGAACTACTGATGCTAAGTCATACAAAATTGCACCACTTTAATTAAGGCTTTTAGTTTACATTTGGCCACCTCAAAGCAGTTGTAACATTAGGTTGGTCAATTTAAATACTGTGGCTCCCTGTTGGATATACACACAATCTTTACACCCAAACGTTAATGCATACAAAGCAACAAGGCATTGTTAAATAAATCAGCAAAAGTTAATTACTGCAACTTAGGCCCTGTGACCAATTACACATGATTAAAATTACTTCCCACATTCACATCCACAGTACTCTTCCACCATTTAACATCTCAACCAAAACGTTACACATGTAAAACAATCACTAACAGGCAAAAGTACTAAACCTGTATATTTGGTATTGCAAATACACTTATGCATGAGCAAGCAAGGGAATTCACAGTGAGAATCTACAGCTGCAGAAGCCCGAAAATGATTTACAAAAAATTGTTAAATCATTAAAAAATTGTTTTAAAATATACACTTCTTGTTGTAGACCCCCACTGTACACACAACTATAAACATTGTTCCCTATGTAAACAAGGAAAAGGAAACATACAATAAAAGGTTGAAAAGTCTGGACATTTCCTTCCCAACAGATATTAAAGGCCATGTCTTTAGTCAGACGTTATACTGAAAGGACTCTTAAAGACTAGATCACTGTCTCCACAGGTTTTTCCTAAAATTAAAAAACTATATAGCTGTTGTGTTAATCAAAGCGCTTTTGTACAATACGATGATGATGATCCTGTATTTCTTTAAAAAAGTTACAATAAGCTACAAATACCGATGAAGCAAAGTTATCTGGAGTAGTCTATATAGGAGCTCTTTGGACTTTCTTTTATTATGCTAAAATAGTGGTGCTTTTAGGATTTACATTATTGTACTCTCCAATAGAAAGTGGGGATTGTTGAAGTATACAGTACACAGTTTTCATACATGTACAACATTGGTGGATGAACAATGTCTCTTATCAGTAATACTGGATGTAGGCTCTGGTTTTACCAGTTGCATACACTTAGAATATTTATAAGTAAAAATCTCTCATGACACTGGAAAGTGATTAGAATGTGCAAACTGATGTAGTAGCTTTCATCCGTTTCTTAAAGGGTACCACCACAGGAAAGTCCATTTAAGATGTTGGTAGGTTTAATAAAGTTGGAATGCTGGCACTGTTGAATTGGGCAACAGTTCTTCAGACCTGTAATAGCAAAACAAGAGGTTAGTATTAGTAACAGCTATTTGCCACTTCTCTTTAGTTAAAAGAACTAAAGCAGGAAACAGTTAACTAGCAAAGTTCTTGGCAGACTCAGAAAATAACCTTATCACTTCTCTTCTACTAATATCATTTCTACTGTACACAAATAACAGCCTGTCTCAATTAGTAAAACAGAATTGGGATACATATGGTAATCCAAGCTGAACTGTGGAAGTAATATTTGATGGGTGGGACAAGTTTTCCTTACAGTATGATAGTTCCAGTGGCTTTAAAAACTAAAAACACATTTGGAAGATCAAAGCTTTTGAATCGAAAGCCCTGTTAAGGAAATAGAGCAGCCGTTTGCCATCCTCAGCTAATGCTTTTGGAACCCTCTCAGTTTACTTTGAACTGTTGTTCAAATAAAGTAAGTAATAATATTGATTAAGTAAGACTTAAAACGTGGCACTACCTGAATATTAATAAAAGCCTGCAATTTATGACAGTGAAATGTCCTAGCAGGATCCTCCAGTATATCAAATAGAATTACTGGATGACAAAATAATTGATCATAGTACTGATATCAGGTCAATCAAGAGGGAACCTCTGCCCATACTCAGGCTTGGATGCACAAAGAGGGAAACAAGCTGCCCAAGAACAAGTTGCAGGGCAAAAACAAAAATCATGCCTGCTCACTCAGTTCTGAAAAGACTGGAACTTGCTTGAGCCTTCATCAGCATTCTTAAAGAATGGATTTAGGCATGTAGAATATTAACCAACTGCCAGCAAGTAAGAAATTGATCTAGTAACCAACAGCTCCAGGCCAAGTATTTGGAGTGTTGACGTATACAGTACACGGTTTTCATACATTCTCTTCCAAATGTACTTATTACCATGCAGCCTGGAAAATACCCATATCATCCAAAGAAAGCGAGAAACTCCTATGGGATCATGCAAATATATGAAGGAGGTCAAAGCAGAAAGTGACATTTTAGCACACACACTGCAGGATTTTATAATGTGCCTTCCAGATAATTTAGTTTTTGAACAGAGAGTTCTAGCAGAAATTGAACAGTTGAAAACCACAATACGTCAGAATCCTTATGGATGAGCTAGCAGCATTTAAAGCTAATTCTAGCACAGAGAAGCAAACCTTGACAGACAGAATAAATCACTTGCGTGACACTAAACAAATCGCAAGGGATGAATT
>JAVHNF010015341.1:0-14476 GCA_034783455.1 Micropsitta finschii
CTGTGTATTTATTTCAGCACTACAGGTAAGCTATGTGTGTTATGAGCTGCACAGAAAATGATAATTAAACCCATCAGCCAATTGCTCTGTCATAGCAGTAGTTAATCATTACCTGTAGAAGAGGCTGAACAACAGGCAAGGAAACTTTAAAGTTGTTCTACTTCGGGCATCTCAGAGTTGTTTGAGCCTAGCAAAGTGAAGCAGAAGAAATCAAATGAAATTTTCTTAAACTTGTAAAATTACTTAAGAGAGTTGGGGTTTTTGTTTTGTGGTTTGGTATTGGGATTTTTTATTATTATTTAAATAAAAACAAAACAAAAAAAAAAAAAAAAAACAAACCCAAAATATAATAATTCTACTTTTACTGGAAAGATTAAGTCAAATTCCATCCAAAATACTTAAATGGAAAATTAAGTTAGGGATTATCTTTGCAAATTGACAAGAAGTACTTTGCTATGGCAGCCTTGCTGATGGGAGTCATTTGGCTCTTGCTTTGATCAGTTATATCTCCTTCTTTTGATACTTGATATGAAAGACTGTTCTCACATAATATTAATAATGAATGATGGTATAATACAATATTAGAAGAAACACTATAATGAGACCATTCTGCAAGTGACTCACCGCTAAGGAATGATGTTTGTATTTCCACATTTTTCCAAAATAATATAGGGAAAGAACAGACAGACTGGAAAGACCTTTAAAATAAGGGATCTTGTCCCAACCTCAATCACAAATAAAATGTTTTGACTATTTTCCAAACCAACACTAGAGTGGTTTATAATTAGTATCTTGGATAAAGTTCACTTGACATGTTGCTGGGAGATACTGACCAGTAGATTAGGGGTAGTTGTTTGAAAGTTCTCAGAGCTTCATGAAGAACACCGTATTTATAAAGCACTTATTCAGATTTTACTGTCAAATTCCTTATGGATGAGACAGCCCTGGTGTATTCCTTTAATGTTTATGCTATCCAGCTCTGAAGGCCAGCCCACAATTGAATCTATTCTTAAATATTTTTGCTTCACGATCTTAAAATAGCATAAAAAAACCCTTTTAGTTTCTGAGAGGGATTTAAATATTGGTATTTCTGTTGTTATGTGTAAGTGTACGTAAGCACTAGAGGGTTTTTGGGTTTTTTTTAGTTAGTTATTTAATGGAAAGTGTTTATCCTTATGGTGCTGTGTGTGGAGGAGAATGCCTTGGAGTTTTGCATGGGGTGGGTGAGTCACCAGCTGCAGAGGGATGTGTCTGAGGTCAGAGGAAGCTCTCTGTAGAGCAGTGTGCTTGTCTTGCATTGCACAAGTTAGGTGCTGCCATTGCACCTGCACCTTAGCTTGTACTCTGTATGTAACTTCAGGAGCTGAAAAAGGTTTAATTTATTTAATACTGAGGTGATCATTCTACTGTAAAGTAGACCTTGTTGCACAGCAGGTAGTGATACTTTCATACTGGTGCTTGTAGCCATAGCCATTTTCACAACAGTCATTAATAACCACTTTTTTGACAAGGATAGTGTATCTTGCCACTTACTAAGACCTACCTTTTCCCCATCTGCCACTCTAGTTCTACTTTTATCCTTTCATTTATTTAGATGTTTTGTTTTACTCTCTTGATTGCTGCTAAAATTTCACATCTCTTATGCTACAATTTTATCTGTAAATGACTGATATTCTTACTAAATAAGCGTATCAAAGCAGGGACTCATTTTGTTGGGATGTTTCCACTTTCTCAGTGCACCTTGACAATCCCAAAGTCAGAGAAGCCTCTCAGGAAATGGTTAAAATAACAATGGACTCTACTTCACGATTTTTCCTTCCCACCCCCTCTTTTTATATAACTTTTTAATTCTCAGTCCAGTTATACCAAGCTTTGCTTTTTGTCACTGTGGCTTGCAGAACATCTTAACATCAAAGTTGTTAAGGATATAACTTTGATCTCAAGTTAATACTTGCAGACATCCTGCAGACAACTGTCTGCTATCCTAAATAATGCTTCACTTAGAAAGCTCTGACTGTGTTTATGAAATTCATTTTTAGTTAGGTGCTCAGTATCTGGAAAAAGTGAGTGATGTTTAAGTAAAATTATTCGGTGAACTGATGTTTACAGGAAGTGGCTGGTGAAATTTGAGCTAATACTGTAGCTAACTGCATAAAATCCCATGGAAAGTATGAATTGGCAAATTTGATAATGGAAGGGTAAAAATAAAAAGTGGCAGATGCTTTGTATATAATAACACTTTATAGGAGAAGTTTGATTCCACTTGTACTAGTCATCCAAATAGCTGCTACAGAATGACCGTCTTTGCAATTACCTAGCTTGAATGTTGTATTTGGAGCTGACAATGGATTAAGCAAAACGTTTGGTTTAATTTTCAAAATTGGCAGGGAGTTCTAATACTGTAATCATAAGTAATCTGTACTGAAAATACTTCTGGTAGTTCTGATGTTTTAATAGTGAATGTAATAAATGAAAGGGAGCTTTTACAGTCTCAACTATGGGGTGGTTTTTTTCCCTTCTGAAGAGTATATGACAGTAAAGTACTTAAATACCAGTTAGTTTGCAACTTGTTTGGTGAATTACAGTATAACTCATGGTCTTAGTAATTTACTTAATGATGATTCTACCTTTTGCTTAGTCATTAGGTTTTCTTCTGTGTAAGCATGTCAGACTAACTAAACAAAGATCTAGTACTCTGCCTGAGTGGGTCTTGACCTCAGTTTTTCTGGTTCACGTTGATATGTTAAAGTACCTACTCATCAAGTAAAAGTAGCTTTCCTTGCTCACTGGAACAGCTATTTTCAAAACATTTTTTTGACTTACCCCTTCACCTCCAAGCTGCTAAAGAAATGCAGGATCTTACTAAAAACATGAATGCTGGGGACTTCTAGTAGGTTTATAGATTCAGATATTGGACAGGAAGGCTGCCTCTGGATGCGCTGAGCAAGGACATGGACTGAGAAGTGTGTGGTAGGCACAGGACTACGAGCCATGATATTTTCAAAGCTCACATTGTTTAACTGTTTCTGTTCATGTGGATGTTTTACAGGTAATGGCAAGGATATAAGGTTGTCCTCAGCACATCAAACAGTCAGGCTCTTCTTTTGTAGAATAGGAGTATGTATAGGTTATGCACTGGTTTTAGAATGCTTTTAGACAAATGGAAGAAGTTGTTTCTGGAATCCTTGTCTCCTTTGGAGGGAATTGGTATTCATTGAGATACTAATGTGAGACAAGTATAAATGAGCTGAAATCTTTGTACGAAAAACATGCTTTTTGGCTGAATGTAGCTTAAAATGGAGTACAGAATTTAAGGGTAATTTGGATCCGCAGTTGTCATACTGAATAGAGAATTTTTCATGATTTGAGATCCGGCTATTCTGTACAAGACAAGAAGTGTGGTTAAAAACACCATATAAGCTTTTGAGGATATCTCCAGGATTGGGAAAGATTAATTTGAAAGCAGTCTTTAAATTGCTTTCTGAAACTTAATCTCTAAGAAGTCTTTAATGCCTTCTCGGCAAAATATAAATCATATTCTTAACACTTTAACATATGTTTAAAATTGTGCAGATGGAATATGGAGGGGGGGGGTGGTTCTGTGATACGCCATCTATTTTAGTAGTAAACCTATGGCTTACTGCTGAAAAATCTTCTTTATAATTGCCTAGGAACATGGTCAGATTTGTAGAGCAGGCCAGGCATTACTATATCTTCCATATGTTGGTTTCACTTTTAAAAGTTTCCAGAACTGTGTTCTACCTACAGTGCTAATTTGATTTCTTTCTGTGTTCAGACTAGTATATCCTTTGCAAGATCTGAACTTCAGTCCCGTTTAAATTAATTAGGTTTTGCACTTTGAAATGTAAAGGTTAATACAAATGCCAAATGTTGGTGATCTGTCTTACACCTGTGATGGGAAGGATGTAATAAGTGCTTGCCAAATGTTTTATGTCTCTTTCAGTTTACTGAATCCTGTAGTCTTGTCATACATTTGCCTGCTATTTGTGGTACATACTGTACAACATTATTAATATTGATTTTTCCCAAGCAGCCTATGGTTGTATTTAATGAGGATGTTGTTTCTATTTTCTTTAAGAATGTCAAGCTGTCAGCTGAAGTAGAGCCATTTATTCCTCAGAAGAAGGGTCCAGAAACACTAATGATCCCGATGGCACTTCCTAATGACAGTGGAGGAATTAATGGCATGGAACCAACTCCTATCCCTAGCTACCTGATCACTTGCTATCCATTTGTACAGGAAAACCAACCCAATAGGTAATAAATAGTTGTGTTCTTCATGAAAGATGATGTGTTTTTAAATGAGTTTAAGCTTTTGGTAGACTTGAGAGGAGTCAGGGAGCATATTTATTCTGTTCACTTTATTTAGTTTTGTGACTGTTCATGGATGAGGGTGAAGTTTCTGTGTCCCAGATCTTTTTTTATTTACTTCTGTGCCTCTGCTTATCTCTGTTCATACTCTCTGCAGCTTTTCTTGCCCTGGCTACAGAGGTCTGGTACAAATTCTATGATTCTAAATTCCCCACAATGTCACCTGTTATGCTGTTGCATCTTCTAGGACAGTCAGTAGGTCTGTATCTGAATCTCTGATGCTGAAACAAGGCTTCGTGTGTCTTAACTTGGATCCGGCCATGGCAAAACAGTATGCAGCTGACACTTGCGTTGTGTAGCTGTATCCAGCTGTCTTTTTAGCATAACAAGTTATAATACATTTTGTTTAGGAACACCTTTATTCTAACCCACATACTCTTTATCCTTACCCAAATGTGGTATTCACTAAATGCACAACTTCAATATAAATAATCAACTCTGAAGGCATAAACTATTATTGCTGTTTGGTTTTGAAAAATGTACTTAGTGTTTGCTTAGGACAGCACTTCAGTGCTGCTGTACTGGAATATGAAGAACAAAAATAATATTTAGCAACTGCCTGCTGATGATCTATAAAATTATCCTGGATCTTTTCTTACTTTTTCTCTAATACTCTGGCCTCTTCATTTTCCATGTAGATTTCCTGATCACTTGGGGATTTGAAGAGAGAGAGAGAGAGAGAGACTTGGATTCATAGTTTCCAAGGGGGTCTTCTAGTAGTATGCTGTATCATAAATAAACAGGAAGAAGTCTTTGTGCTTGGTTTCAGTAGTAAGGTCCTAAATGCTTGTTTTCATGTGTGTTGCTTAAGGCCTGCATTTTCATAGGAATTCTGGACAAGGGTGACTTGGCAACTTAACATTCTTAAGTACTTGGCCTGATGTTGGCTAATGAATGACACTGTTATGCTAGCTTACCTTGTGTAAACTTAGGTATATACTTCAGTTATATTACTGAAATTGTAATGGGACCAAAGTACTTGTGAAAATAAATGCCTATGTTTTATTTGATATTGGAAATTTAATAAACTTGTACAAATGCAAGATCGACAAAGGTACTTGTCTTGCACTTGAATGTAATGTGAGCTTGTGAATCAGTTGATCAGCATCTTGAAGTCCTAAGAAATTTAAGTTCAGTTATTAAAAGCTAAGACCTCATGAAACAAATGAGTTGAGATTGGTTGTTTTCTGGGGTTTTCTTTAAGGAGGTAGTAAAGATTGAGAGAGAGAAGCTTACTGAGCAGTTGCCTTTCCTTTTGATTTTTACAGACAGTTTCCATTATACAACAGTGACATCAGATGGCAGCAACCAAACCCAAATCTTGCAGGACCATACCTTGCTTATCCTATAATATCTGCGCAACCTTCTGTTTCTACAGAATATACATATTATCAGCTGATGCCAGCACCATGTGCTCAGGTCATGGGTTTCTATCATCCTTTCCCTACCCCTTATTCTGCACCCTTTCAAACAGCAAATGCTGTAAATACAGTTACTACAGAATGCACTGAGCGTCCCAGCCCATCGGGCCAGGTCTTTCCGTTATCCGGTCAGCGGAGCAGAAGCAGCAACAGGGGACCAGTCATACAGAAAGTGAGTCTGTTTTTTAATAGGATAAGTAAAACTGTGTAGAGAAAATATCTTTGCCCAGGAAACATGCATCTTATTTCAGTAAAAACAAATATGGCAGTAGTATCAATGGTAGGAAAGGTAGGCAGAAAAGGTAGATATTAATGGGACAATAGCAAAATTCTTGGTAAAGTACTTGGTGAGTTTATAGAGCCTGCAAGTATAATGTGGAAAACTCCCACTGCGTCTTTGCTAGTTTGGTCTGAGCTTAGAGTTACTTCCTTAGAGAGCAAAGGAAGTATGCCCATACTTTTTTTACTTTTTTTTATGTATTTCTATATTATAAAACCCAATTCATTCAGAAAATATTGCAAATAAGTCTGATATTTTTATTAATACTTCCCTTAATCTTTTCTTGTCTTTAAACATGGCTTCTGTAGAGAGTATTAGAACTTTTAGTTGCCTTGTTGACAACTGTGAAATCAAATCGTATGACTTGTGTGTGTGTGGCTAATCTTTTAAAACAGCAGCAGCAGTTACAGATGCACATAAAGAGTAAACGTCCTCCAGTGAAAAATGTTGCCACTCAAAAGGAGACCAGTTCTTCAGGTCCTGAGAACAGATCAAAGATTGTTTTGTTGGTTGATGCATCACAGCAAACAGGTAATCGTTTTTTGTGTGCTGGGTGTATGAAATAACTAGTAGTACATGTCAGTCACCATCCTTCCTATAAGAAGGTGGCTCTGGTTTAGATGTAGCTTTAAAGAGAACTTTGTGGATCAAAAATATAATGAAAACATGCTGATAGTTGCAGAGACTTACTCAGTATGTCACATTGTAACATTGCAATGATATGGTACTTCTGCAGGGATTTTCTTTCCTCTGTCAAAAGCAGACTCTTCCTGAAAGAGTTTGTTATTAATAATAGTTGTATCTAGACATAATATGTTCAAACACAATGCTGGTTTTAATTTTCTTAGGAGATTGTTGTTATGTGCAAAGACTTTGGCTTTCCCTGTTCTCTTATGATGCGTAGGTTTTTCATGCCCTTTAACAATTCCTGCACTTACTTATTTACTCTTTTTCTTGCAGATTTCCCTTCAGATATAGCCAATAAGTCACTTTCTGAGAGCACTTCTACAATGCTTTGGAAATCAAAAGGCAGGCGCAGAAGAACTTCTCACCCTGCTGCAGAGTCCTCTAGTGAACAGGGTGCAAGTGAAGCAGATATTGACAGTGACAGTGGCTATTGTAGTCCTAAGCATGGCAATAACCAGGCTGCAGCCATGACTTCAAGAAATACAGATTCTTGTGCAATGAATGTATGTAATACATAACTGAATAAATTAACTGTATTTCTTTCCTAAAGACTAACAAAAATTACTGAGAACTTTTTTCTTTCCTTTTTCAGGTTGTAGAACCATCAATAAGTACAAGTAAGTATTGTCTTAGCTAATGAGCTGTTTAAAATTTAGCTGTGTCACTTTTGTATTTATTTTACTTTACATTTTGCTAGCAGTTATCTTTGATCTGGTTCCACCTGATTGATCAGATACTTCTGAAGATACGTCTTTACTGTGATTTCTGCCACCTCCATTAAGGCCCCAGTTATTTGTTGAGTGAATAAGCATATAAGTAGCTATCGCTAATGGTTTGTCAACAGCTGCTTTTAAAGAATTAAACAAAGCCAGAGATCCTTGGCGGTGTTCAAGGCCAGGTTGGACAGAGCCTTGGGTGGCATGGTTTAGTATGAGGTGTCCCTGCCCATGGTAGGGGGTTGGAACTAGATGATCTTAAGGTCCTTTCCAATCCTAACTGTTCTATAATTCTATGATTCCAATGGAAGCATTCAAATAAAGTTGTGCTTCTGTTGTGTTTTCTCCTCAAGCTTCCTTACCCTGTGAAACTGCAGTTGCTAGGGTAGAAATAGAATTGAAGACTTCTCATTCTCTATTTGAGAAGTACTGATACTTTTATAGAAGCTTTAAAGAAGTATGGTACTATGAACAAGTATTTTTAGTCTGGTAGTAGTGGATAGGGCTAGTGGCTGCTGTTAACGACTGGACCCAAATCAGTGTGAATGTTAGAATGAACCTGACAACTTCCTGATGATTGGTTGTTGGCAGTTTGAATGTCTGTAATCTGACTTTTCCAGTAAGACTTCCTTAATTTTGCTACAGGAGTAAGTCTTGTCAGCAGAGAATTAGACTTTCTCAGAGAACTTTATTTGCATCAAAATCATGTTCCTGGCTCTGATGGCATGTGTATTGTTATGACATGTTCTGTCACACTGATTTTTTTCAATGATGGCATTTCTGGTTTTCAGCTAGTTTAAGTTGGACTAATGTAAATTCCCAGGCAACTCAAAAAAAACCCTGGATTGAAAAAACTCAGATGTTTTCTAGAGGTGGAAGACAAGCTGAGCAAAGAAATAGTGCACAGGTATGTTGCTAATGGTTCTAAAATGTAAGCATTCAGTTTTGTGTAATATGTGAAAATAAGGAATTTTAAATGCATTATAAAATTAAAATGCAAAGAATAGTTAATGAAAATGGTGACTGAAAAGTGTAGCAATTCAACCTAAAAGTCCAGTTGCACATTTCTACCTTGCATGTTTCTTCGCCTAGCACTATATCATATATATACACACATTTTTTTATATATATATATATATATATATTTGTGTGTATATATACATATATAAAAATAAAATTCCATGTGTTTGGCAATTTTCTGCTTGCAGCTTGTTCTTTGTATGTATCTACCTAGGAAGAACAGTGCATATATGAAGTAATCTGTGAAATGAAGACAGTGTAGGTGTAGGAAAGTTACTTCCGTTTTTGCCTGTTCATACTTCAAAAGGGAAAAAAAACCCTCAACCCTCCCTCAAACTTGCTAAAGAGAGATTCTGATGTGAAGGGGGGGAGGGGAGTATTGTGCAGAGGGGGACAGAGAGGAGGCTGAAACATCTGCCTTTGCTTAAACATAAGTTTTGCTTTAATTCAGTTGTAGACAAGAATAGCTGAGGTTGAAGTGGGAGCTTTGTCATAGATGTCTGTATGCTCAGATACATGTGAACTAGCTTGCCCTGTTTAGTTTTGTAGATGCCGCTGTTAATTTGTCTTGACTCTTCCGATTTGGTATCCATGGGTTTATTATATAAAGAAGCTCAATGCTCATATTGGGCAGTGTAGTAGTTTAGAATCATTTTATAATCTCTAGTCAAATCACACGCTTTTAGAACCACTATTTGTCATTTGTGGTATTGGGAGAGTAGGAAGAACCAGATTTCCTTTCATCTAGTTATAGTTTAGACTCTGAAGTCTGGCAGTTACTTTAGATACTTAAGAGCAAAGCAGGCACAGAGTTTTAAATTAGGTTTCCCCAGCCAAATTCATTGTACCTCAGGGCAGAATTGTTCTACAAACTATTTTCCTTTGAAACTAAATTTTCACCAGGTCTATAGGACATTTTCTTCAGAAACACATTAGTATGAAAGATCCAGAATTCGAGATTCAAATCATGCTTTGCTTTCAGCCAGCCAGTCTTGCACATGGGATACCACCAACCTTTCACTTAATAAACAGAAGAATGTTTATACTACAGAAGCCTCTTTTCCTTGGAGAACTCTCTGCCTGTACTTTGGCCTGAACATTGGCCTAGCAATAATTGTAAGCAGAACAGTTTTGTAGTAGGAGGTAGTTCTTTTGATCATGGTTAAAGACAGTTCCACAAGCTTAGTGTCTGAGTTACATAATCACCAGCAGCTCTTGTGTTTTTCTTCATGTTTGGCCAGAAGGACCTTTTGTGTTTTGTTTTGGTTTTAATTAGAAATTTAGAGGTGAATGTATTCTGATGCTGCATGTGACTTGGGAGGGGGGAATAATCTGGTACTACCTGTAGAATATGTTAGTACAGGTTTTAAAACAACAGAAACCCAAAACAATAGCAGAAATACCCCAGGAGAACACAAAAGCACAGCTAATTAAACCTGATTCTGTCAACTGTGTCACCTTAGTTGATGACTGGCAGACATGAGAGCCTTACATGCATGTACACAAACCTTGAAAAACTGCAATTGCAAAATGCCAATTCTGTTCCTTATTTTCAGTCTGGATTCAGATGCAGAGACCACAGCACATCTTCAGAAAGAAGGCAGAATTTGCAGAAACGACATGAAAAACCTCTAACTGCAAGCCAGTCAAGCAGAACAGAGCAGAGTCCTGAACCTCTGTATTTTGAGGTAATGTTGTATGAAAACTGTTTCTGTGCTATAGTGGTGTATGTTGTGGAATAAATGATGTTTTCCCCTAATTGGAGTTGGATTTCTTCAGTTTAAAACATTATTCTTCTTTAAAAAAAAAGTAAATAAATACAGAAATGCTTTGTTAATTTTTTATTATTTTTGTGTCACTTTTAAGACTTTCTAGATTATGTCAGACTTCAGGATTCAATTTATTCTTCTGGCTTCAGCTGTTTAAATTGATGCTTTTCATGTGACTTTTGGTTCCATTCTCTTCATTCTTGTGTATTGTTTAGGATGAAGATGAATTTCCAGAGCTGAATAGTGACAATGGCAGTAGTAAAAGTGGTAACATCCAGCAAAAGATTTCACCAAAAGTAGTAAGTATTCATTTTGCAAAGCATTTCTAAGTTAAGTAATTCTGAGACTACTTGATACGTGTAATTTCTTCATCAATCTCCACTACTATACTTAATGCAGTAACTGAGCTCTTTGTGGAGTATTTGTGTTACCAGCTCTGGATACTAAAGAAATGCCAATTAAAATAAGTGGTGCAGAGAACCCATCTTTAAAAAAACACAGCTAGATTTTAGTCTGTTAATGAGATTAAGAAGTGAAACTTTAGGATAGATAGACACTTGGTATCATAAACTATCACAAGTTAGAAGCAACTTATAAGGAGCATTGGGTCTAGCTCCCGGCTTCTCCATCTCACTGGTTTCTGACAAGTTTTGTGCTTTTTGAAGTCATGCTAAATTTTGTGTGAACAGTAGACACAACAGGTTTTTTGAGGTTAAGGCTAGTTTTGAGGATTATCAAGCTTTTTTTGTGTTAATACATAAACTATATCCTGGTTATTCTTTATGACTCAAAGGGCTTGTGTTCAGACTGGTCCTTTGGTGCAGACTTTGCTTAAAACTGTTCAATCTAAAAAGATGTAGTAATGGTGTCAGTTTTTTCGTAATAGCTACAGTTTGTGTAGTTTATTTTGAAATGAAAATAACTGAACTTTATTTGTTTCAAGGCTGTGGAAACAGGTTTTTTTAAAAGATATTGTTTTAATATCTGATCTAAATGTTTTTGTTGCAGGACCATACATACAGGTTACTTAATCTCTGCAGGAGGGGATAAGAATACTACCTTATTTAGCGATCAGACTAGAAAGCCTTCTGAAGGCATAATTGAAGATATAGTAGTGTTTTAGTGCAAAAATGAAATACACTAATTTCTACCACTGTTAACTTACTGTGTCATTTTGCTGTATTTAATTGTGATGTCATACTAGTGACCAAAGCACTGAAATGGTTCATTTGGTTTCTGGAGTGCCACATTTCCTATGGTCTTTAGAGAAAAGTCCTTTAATTGTGGTTTTTCTTGCATTTTGTTTAAAATCCTAGTTGGACGATTTGCCAGAGAATTCTCCGATCAATATTGTCCAAACTCCAATTCCCATCACAACCTCTGTACCAAAGCGTGCAAAAAGTCAGAAGAAGAAGGCCTTGGCAGCAGCACTTGCAACAGCTCAAGAGTATTCAGAAATAAGCATGGAGCAGAAAAAACTTCAAGTGAGTAGCACACCCCCAGCTCCCCAGTAGTTGGTTAAGAGGTGTATCAGTTACTTGTTGGTCTTCTTTATTCTGTAATGGCAAGATTCTCCTTGTAAAGAATGTTTCGCAGGCACTCTTTCTTTGTATGTATCAGCATGTGGTGTGTGTGTTACAGGAGGCTCTATCAAAAGCAGCTGGAAAGAAGAGCAAGACCCCTGTTCAGTTAGATTTGGGGGACATGTTAGCAGCTCTCGAAAAGCAGCAGCAAGCAATGAAAGCTCGTCAGATCACCAACACCAGGCCTCTCTCATACACAGGTATTTCTTGTCTGCCTGACCATGGCTGGATGTGTTTTGTGGTAATATAAATGTGATGGGTCTGAGCATCTTAAGTATGGGTTGAGTTGTTTTTCTGTCAAGTTCTTGGTTTTGAATATACACATAATAAAAAACCTGGGAAGACTTCCTTGATGTGTTCTCAAAATTCACCTGTGCTGTCTTCCTCCTGAGCTGCAGTATGCAGTGGTGAAAGTCCACGTATAATTGAGGACAAACTTCTAAGACCTACTACTCAAAACTCAGGATTCCTGTCTTGATTGTAATTCAGTGCTAAAATGAATATGAGAAGAATTTTATTAGGTCAAACCAAACAACTACCACGGATATTACAAAATTCTCTTGGAAAGCAGCTTAGTGAGGATACCTGTGACTGATACAGAGGGATACCTCTACTGATTGTAGTTCAAGACCTCCTGACCTAAGGCTTTCTAAAACCAAATTTGTTCCTTAATCTGTCCATCACTTCTATCACTTATATCACATGCTTTTACTGTCTATAAGGTCTGATGGCAGTGAATGTCTTAAACTTACTACATGCTGTGTGGAGATGCTTTTCCTTCTCTGTTTTTGGAGTTTTTTTTTGTGGGGGTGGAGATCAAGATCAGGTTGGTTTGTGCCCCACTTGCGGTTTTGTTAGTTTTCATAGCCTCTCTGTTACAAAGACTGAAAAAAATCATTCCCTGCTCTCCTCTGATTTTTTTATTTTTTTTTTTAAAGGTCTGTCACATCTTTTGTAGTCTGAAGAGTCCTGGTCTAGTTACTGTGTTGTGGAAGCATGTTCCACATTGCTTTCTCTGTACCTCCTTGTAGTTCTGTTGTATCTTTTTGAAAATAAGGGAAGATCAGACATGCACAGAATACTAAGTTATAGTTCCATCATGAATATATACAATGGTTTACTTAGGCTTTTTTCTCCCCTCTATTTCTTTTTCAACACTTAACATTAAATTAGCTTTTGTAATGTTTGCTGAATACAGAGTTGACATTATTGTAGTTACCTATTATAACCCATGAATCTCATTCCTGAGCAGTAATACGTAGCCTAGAGTCCATTGTTATGGCCATAGTTACCATTTTCCTTTTTGTGTGTTCCTTCATTTACCTGCTTTGAATTTCAGTTGTGTTCAAACATTAATTCATGTTGTCAAGGTTATATCAAACAAAGTTCAGCAAAGATAAGTTGGCATTTCCATTGGAGTCTGTTTGTTTTATTCTTTCCTGCAGAAGATATACTAACTACATGCTTCACTCTCCTGTTTTGTCCTGTTGACTAATCAAGTCTTGGACAAGTAAAACTCATTGTGTGGATAAATATTTGCAGCTTATCTTGCTATTAAAATCTTACTAATAAAAATCATTTGAGAGAGATCGCTTACCAATGAAGTAGTTAATTTCCTAGAATCCATAGCTTCCTAAAACATGAGGCTAAGTTTGAAGAAAGCTTAAAACCATCTGGGAGCAACAATATCTGATGATGTAATTTTCCTGTCATTACGAGCTGCTTTTTTCCAAGGAAGGAAAATGGACTTTGAGAATTCATCAGTGGAAATACTGAAAAAGTGCTGAAATGAAGCTGACATGTCTCGGTGAAATTAATATCTTTCTTGTATTTAGTTGGCAGTGCTGCTCCCTTTCATACCAAAGAATCCACCAACAGAAAGTCCTTAACAAAAGGACAGCCATCAATGGGTTGCCTTAATCCTTTGGATTCAACTGCTCCGAAAGTGAAGAGAGGAAAAGAAAGGGAGATTGCAAAACTGAAACGCCCTACAGCACTTAAAAAGGTAAATATGTCAACCTGGGGGGTGTCTTGACCCACACTCCTCAAAAATAACTGGTATTTCCTTACTTGAGGACTCATGACCATGAGTGTTGGGTAAGGGAGTTGTGAGCTTCTACCTCCTAGTTCCTGTTGCAGAGATATCCTGTCGTTTGGATCTAGGCATGCAACATAACCTTCATAGTCCCATAATTAGTTGTAGATGGTACAAATGTATCTCAACACAGATTGCAAGGATTTTTTAATTAATGTTTTTTTTTTTTTTTTTAGTATAAGCACTAGGACATATGGGAGAATTTGCGTTTTTTTCATATTGTATCCTAGCCTGTAGTGCAAAATAACATGCTAATCTTATGGTTTCGTTCTCTGGTTTTAGAGGTTGTTTTTTGAGTCAAGTTTAGAAATGACTGGCTGTGCACATTTATGTATGTGCACATGTGAAGTAGGTATGTACACAGAATACACAATGTATGGAAATCAGAAGGGAAAAATGAAAGCCTTTTTTAACCATCACATTTCTTATCAAGATCACTTTATGATATGGGCAGTTAGAACTGCTAAAGCTGTGCCTGTACAAAGGCTGGCTTTGACTAAGCTGCTTCCCTCC
>JAVHNF010015346.1:1943-13123 GCA_034783455.1 Micropsitta finschii
TTTCCTTTGAATTTTCCTGAGCAGCTCCTTATCCATCCAAGGAGGTCTCCTGGCCCTCCTGCTGCACTTCCTTCTAGCTGGGATGCAACTCTCCTGAGCTTGCAGCAGGCGATCCTTGAATATCAACCAAGAGTCTTGGGTCCCCCTGCCCTCTAGGGATATAACCCAATAGGAATGACATCCTTCCTGTACCAAACTTGTACACAGAAACAACTTGGATACCACCACATAATTGCCAACATTTTTCAGGAAAATTGGTCTACCATCTACAGAAAACTACCTATGTGAAACATCTGACACACAACAGTAAGCAACGGAAAAGACAACTAAACAGAATTACAAGCCATCAGCAAGGCTTTCTTTTCTCTTCACATAATCCTATGTCCAGAGGCAGCTGATACATTCTGTTTAGTTTCCTTTTATACTGTCCTATTGGCAGCAAATGGTATTTGGTCACCAAAAGCCAGAACAAGGGTTATGGCTGAAGAGTGAGGAACAGGTCTGTTGTATTTTTGATCATAACCCACATCTATGTGATATTACATCTTTTGCTTTTATTATTCACAAACATAATCAAGTGTCTTACCCCATTTTGTGGTCAATATAATTCCCATCTGAAGAGTGCAAAAGGCTGCAGTGTTTAAATGATAAAAAGTAAGTATTAGGTATTGATGTAAACTTCAGACTAATTCTGCAGACTTAGCAAATGTAATATTCTCATCTCCATATGCATTCTTCATCATGTGTTCAAGTACAATTATACTGACTCTTTAATATGTCTGAATTTAGTAAAATTAGCCTCTTGTGGCTAGAGATGTTTATTATTCTAAGTATTTTAGGTTGTTAGGCTAATTATATTTAAATTACTATCCACTGCCTGACACCCTTCATATTTTTTATTTATATGCCTCTGGGGTTGTATTTTACCCTAAAGTCAACTTTACTGAAGCAGTAAATTCCCTTTCAATTTACCTATAATTTTACCATTACTAATTCTCCACAGCTGTTCCAATATAGCACATCCCTAACAATACTCAGTGATATGGAGACACTTTTTATTACCTATTCCATTTGGGTCAAAACCAAGTTGTCAGAAAGAGCATGCAGCTCACATTAGTGCACTCTGCCTCCTGTGGTGCCTGCTGCTCAGCCACTCTCCAGCAAGAGTGGGGCCGAGCACAGGCCAGGCTTTGGTACATGCACATTCAGCAGAGGGAGGCTGGCCAATACCAGAAGAACACATGGCCCTCCAGAGAGCAGTAATTTCCTAATGTTCCAGAAACTCTCATACTTTGGATATCAAGTAACCTTAGTAGTGGTTTCTTCCCAAACTTGTCATTCTTACAGCTATTCATGACTTCATTTTGTGATCCACAAATAACACTAAGAAGTTCACACTATCTCCTCAATCAAGCAACTGTATTTAGAAGAGACAAATCTTAACATTTGCACCTTAATTTTCCAATCAGTTTTGTCACTTGTAATATAAAATGCAAACTTTAATTCAGGGGGTTTTATGTTTGTACAGTCAAGCTTGAAGTGACATTTTCTCAGACTCCCTGCAATGTAGCTGTCTCTGCTCCCTGATCAATTTCTCATTCTTTAGTGACACCTCCGGGCCCCAGCAGGTCTCACATTGCAACCACAACAGGAACACTCACTGCACTGTTCACACCCAGACATGGCAGTTCAGGTGATACCCCACATCTTCATTGAGACTTAGAGTCATCTGACTACTTCAGGTAGCAGTGGGAGCTTAGACTGCATCATCTCAGGAAAGCTGCAGGGAGGCTGCATTGAGCAGTAACCATACTACTCAAGAAGGGGATGAACCCTCAAGAGCCACACCACTGCAAGGAAACATGCCACACTTTGCTCCAGCCTTACTACCATGATTGACGCATAGCTGGTATAACTAAACCCGCAGCATAGTGCTTGGTTTTCACCACTGGTGGTATAAAAGACCATCAGTTCGTGTATCAGCCAACTAGCCTATTCAATGCTTTGCTATCAGTCCCCTGCACAACAGAATTCAACTTATAACTTTTCTGCCAGACACTGTACAGCATTTGTGGTAATAAGCATTTGTCACTAAAAGGTGACTGGGGAAATCATACAGTATTAGCAAACCAAGATTTTTAGTGCAGACCAAGAAATGCATCTTACAATGACTGTGTGATACAGTAATTGGGATGGATTTGAAGCACCTTTGGCAAGCGCCATTTAAAGAAAATTCGAGATAGTGAAAAGTAATATTCATTATATTCAGCCATTAGTAAATATTCTCAACTAATACAGTAATGGAAAAACACAATTCCTAGAAGAAACATTTTTGGTTTTCCTATAATTACTGGAAATCAAAACATAGTTGGTACAATGAAAATTAATTACTTGCCTGCACTGACAAACTTTGCAGCTATGCAGGGTTTAGTTGTTGGTTGTTTTTTTTTTTTTTCCAATTAATGAAACATTGCTTCAAGAACCAAACAAATTTTCTCATTTATTTCTCCACTCCTATTCTCTCCTTAGATTAATAAGATGCTATTTCAGAATTAAAGCATTATTCTCCTAATACTGTGTAACTCTCAACATTTACTGCAATGACTACGCATGTATTTGAAAAGCTG
The DNA here is from genome assembly GCA_034783455.1 of Micropsitta finschii. Taxonomy (NCBI): domain Eukaryota; kingdom Metazoa; phylum Chordata; class Aves; order Psittaciformes; family Psittacidae; genus Micropsitta; species Micropsitta finschii. The sequence goes on from JAVHNF010015346.1 coordinate 4,571, forward strand.
CACACATTCAAAGGCATCATTTATTGCTTGTAAGTGTGTGAAATTTGGAACAAAAGTATCTGAGCCTTGTGGTTTACTTTCAGTGCACATCCAAGCCAGCAGCATACTACTAAAATCACTTAGAGAAGATCTAATGAATAAAATGTTACTCTGTCAAGGGTATGGTAATTCAAAGCCACTACAAAAATCAACAGGAATATAAACTGATTTAACATGACACAGACTAATGTATGTGTAAAATTGTGAGCATGTGTAGAATGTTGGTGTCCCACCAGTTTCAATTCATGTCAGCCAAGATTCCAGCTCCATAGCAGTGAGCCTTTACTTTGTCCTCAGATCTAATGCTGCTTGTGCATCAACAGGAGGAAAGTATAAGAAAAAAAAAAACACAACACAAGGAAGGCACCAGTTGCCAATAGACTACAGAGTGTGTTCACTACTCCATGTCTTAGCCCTTACCACTATTTTTGTTCAAGAAAAACACAAAGCACGTGGCAAAATTAACTCCCACAAGTACTTTTGATTTGGAATTGTTTTTTAAACTGGCATGTCTAGTCTGTGTATTAGACTGCACAATAAACTAGCTACAGCATCTTGTGATAACATCACATACAACAAACACTGTCATCATAAGCCTGATGATTTGTTTATCTCTAATATGATTTGTATATTTTGTCCTTGTCCTTGCAAGTGTTAATTACATCCTTCGCAACTCTGTTATCACTGGAAGGTCATCACGCTATCATCAGCCACCATTCAGAGAATGCCATTTTGCCGATAAAGTGCTCAGTGAAGCCTTCCATCCATCCATCTAATGACTGGGGGGGGAGAAGGAGGAGGAAAAGATATTATGCCATTTGAAAACATAATTCAATGTCAAACTGACTTGTATGCCACAGTATCTCAAACTTGTAGCTCAGACGTGTACTGTACCATGACTACAGCCTTAGATACAATCATGGTTTTCAGCAGGTTGCTAAGAACTCATTCATTCCATCATGAAAATTGTAATCAAGCATGTCACTGGAACATCGAATCTGGCTAAAAACAATTTGAAGCAGATACCTCCAATGAGATTTTCAAAAGCTCCAACAGGTCAGACGCGTACCTTCGAATAGGATTCAGTTCTGAGAGAAACACTGGCCTCCCTCTCTAGTTTCAAATACATATCTGCACTCAAAAGATTTCTGGTGATGGCCTCCACACTGCCATCCCTCTACAGCAGCTTCTTCTAAATGAAGTACTTAGAAGCTTAGCTAGAGTTTGGAAATCTAGAGCTCAGGTTCTATTGTTTCGTTTGCAATAAAGATAAACTAAACCCTAGGAATAAACCAGAAAGTGTTAAATGTGCCAAGAAAACATGCACTCAAATAATTATGTCATTAATAAGGATTAAACATATTAATAAAATTACTTGCAGAAGGTTCAGTCAATTGCTGGTATCTTTCATGTTAATTAACACTTGGCACTGTATAAATACTCAGACTGTATTTTACTCTATTATATTCACATAAGACAACTTCCAGAACATTTTTAGGTAGCTGCTAATGAGAAATAATGGTTGTCTGAGCAAAGTTTTAGACTAAGCTGAAATACAAGGCTTAGCTCCAGAATTTAAAAATTGCCCATAATTCCTGAGATAAAAACTTTCACTCCAACACTTTGACTTAGACTAATACCTAGTGCAGATGGGCAAGCTTCCCTAGATGAAAGAGCTCTGCCATACACATCCATCTTCATCTATTTGCAGGACCATACCCTCTACTTAGGTTCAGCACCAGAAGCATACCAGTTCTGTGTGTATGCATATACAAATCTCTTTGGTGCACCTCTTCCACTCAGGAGAAAAAAGACAGGCTTAATTCATTTTTCAAGATCTAAATACACGTTTGTGTCTCATCTGCAGACCAAATGCTAAAAGAAGTTTGTTTGGCATCTCAATGACCACTATAGCAGCCCTCATTTTGGCACATGCTCTTTCTAGAAGGGACAACTGGGGCCTACTTAGCTTCAGTCTGGCTGCATGAAGTAATTCGTTTGGAGAGTCAATAATGCTACTCTCCAAAATGCCAGCCAAACACTTTCAAAGACAGGCTAGAGAGCCTTCAACCCAAACTAAAACACTGGCTGCTTCACAACTCTGAAGTTCAGATATTCGTTTCAATAGCAATTAGGCACCCTGCAGTAGTGCTTATGATGGCTGCAGAATTATCTGACCTGACAGATGGGAATAGTTGTCCCTGCTGACCCTGTATCTTCACAGCTCGAGTCCCACATCACTTGGGAACACTGCCTGCTTCTGTACCCAGGAATCATCCAGTGCCCATTTCAGATTTCAGCTGATCTTTTCTCAGCTACACTGCATATCATCTACTTGCTAGACCAAACTGAAATGAACTGACAATGCACTGTCAAATTCACACATTAAACAAGAGGGGTAACTTCACAACTCTTCCCCTTCAAGGGATAGGTATTTCCTGTAGCAATAATCTTTCTAAAGGAAACATGATACTCAAGCTAATTATTTCATTTTTTCCCCTGATAATTAAACTGTAATACTGAGGTCAGCTTTTCCTTAGTGGCCAGTCAAGATGCTCTGGCTTTATTTCTGCAAATGCTAAAACAACCCTTCATGCTGCAAGAAAATAGTCATTCCTTGGTAAAGCAGAAGAAAACCACAACTTCTCTATACCCTCCCTGGGTCATCAGGATTTTTTTCTGGTCCTGCTGAGCTGGGAGTATGACAGTACTAGACAGGTTATCATCACACTGTCAGAAATTCATCAAGCTGTCAGCTGCTGTTACTTCAGCCTGGTTTTCAATAACCACAGCTCACCGTGCTGCCTGCCAAAGTCTTCCATTGCTGGCACACAGTCATTGCCGGCTGGCAGGACTGCTTCCAAGAGAAGAAAGGTTTTGCTAGATGTCTGCTTCCCCTCTCCTCAAGGAGAAAGTGCCATTTAACAACAGCCAGAAATGACTGACAGGTTGCTTGCATTCCTCTCAAGAAAAATTTTGTAAATACATGCTTAAAACTTGTAAAAGCCCACAAAAAAATTAACAGTAATTCTTCAAGTACAAGGGCAGCTTAAGGTTAACTGCTTTCTTAATGTAGTAAAATAGATTTATGTAAACAAAGTATTTTGTTTTTAAATAGCAGTTTTCCTCCTAAAATAGTTCCAGAGGAGACATGGCCTCGTTGAAGCACCCTGTGAACTAATGGCATAGGAAATCTTTCAGACACAAGAGACATAAGCTTCCTAGATTCAGCTGACTAAACGAACTTTCCCCCTACAGCAGGAAAGAAGGTCAAATATTTGTTACAGGGTTTTGCTCAATAATTAATAGGTTTGGTGGAGCAAGGAGAGAAAACTTCAAGAGACTAGACTGCACTGATACGGTCCACCCTGCAGAAGGGCCACCATAAACTACAGCCAGGATTTTGTATATATCACACACAATGTTACACAAACCAGGCTTTTAGATTATACCAGGCAGCCTTTTCCTACTGTCCTACTTCCTACTGAAGATGATACAATATCAAATGCCATCTTTTCCAACTCCCACCCTGGCTGGTTGCATCTGAGTTCTCATCTGAGACTTTGATTAGATTTCACTTGAAATTCAAGGCAAGAGTACACATTTTGTGTAGCACCCCTGAGAAGCCATGGCCAGGACTTTTTGCAAGTACCGGTGTTAGCCCTCTGTCAATATTTTAAGAGGGAAAAAAAACAACAAAAAAACCCAAACCAACAGAACTGCCACAAGCAGGACAGCCTAACCTTAGTCAAAATCCATGAAATAAGGCCCTTATTTAGAAAAACACATCTTTGCAAGTGTTTCTTACTCACCTTTGCAGTCTGAAGGGTCACCAAATGCTTCAACTGGCACATGTTGGAAGCCATGTCTCTCTAAGGATAGCAGCAGGCACGTCCTGGTCATCTTGTGGGCAGCAGCAGTCTCCACTCTGTGGAGAGAGTGGAAACATGAAGAAAACATGCTTTCCTGAAGGAAAACACACATATACCCTAAAGTTTGCTGGTTCTTCCAGCTGCAACTGCTGGTCTATCAAGAGATACTGCATGTCCCTACAAACCTTGCTCTGCTATTCTGTGGGCTAGATCTTGGGCAGAAAGAAAATCAAGTTATCATTCTGACACTGTGAACTTCCTCACACGTCTTCCTCTGTTCACAGACAGGCACCCTCAGTACCGAGCCACAGGAATCACTGGTACCTCTGCTCTGCTATCCCGTCTCACACGACCTTCTCCACCTCTGAGGTAACACCAGCGCCATCTTGCGTGCCCGCAGCCATGTCGAGAAATGAACATCGAACACCCATTTTTAGGGATGTTGGCTGTTGTTAACAGCTCTAGGTGCTGCTATGAGCCCTGGGAGGAGCAGTTTGTACCCACACAGAGCGCTAAGTCTCCAGAGCCCCGGAGAAAGGCAGCACGTCCACCCTGGCACGGCACCTGCTGGCGCCCCACATGCGCAGCTCCCCTCACCCTGCCCAGCCACAACCAGTTCCAGGCAGCTCCACAGCCCTGAGGCACAGGGGCTGGACCCACCGCACCACAAAGCCTTACAGCAGGCACCGAGGAGGAGGCCGGCAGGCAGCCACTTCTCATGAAGGAGCAGAACGGAAAAGAGCAGGATAACAAGAGAGTCACAGGCACACAGCTCCACCCTAACCTCCGATCGCCTTGGGGGACTCATTTTGGCACCTACAGCAAAGATGCAGAAAGTCAAGACTAGAGAGGGGAGATGATTCTTCAGCCACTGTATTCATCTTTTCTCAATACACAGACCAGTGATCCGAGGTTTGTGCTGGCTGGCAGCAAGTTTAGTAAGATATCTCTCACTGGAGGCTGTGCTGTCCTCAGGGGCAGGCAGCCATCTTGCCCTGCTGCAACTCTCCTCCAGCATCGGCTCTGTGCCTGTTTCTATACCCACCTGCATGCCACTGGGCTGTTCATAAAGCATCTTGTAAGTGCTTTAGATTAAATCATTAATTATTACAGTCATTAAGATCCCTTTTCAAGATTTGTCTTCTTCCTATATTCCCATTAAACAAATTGGATGCTTGTTTCCAGTTACTCATTTTGCAGAAGCAAATCCATCAGTGAACAAATACAATATTTTCACACATTAACTCCATTAACTCCAGATCTTTCCTCCAAGACAGTCTGGCTTCTCTCCCTCACCCCCAATCCAATTTCCAGGAAAAGGGATGGGTCAGTCATACAGAAGTACTGCTGCCCAGGCAGTGGCATGGAAAACAGACCCTCATGAGAAGTGACATGGCTTATGAGATCAGATCCTGCACTACTCCAAAGGACAGGATGAGAACAGTGAAAATATACATGAACCTTACTTAAAAGCAAGACAGGGGAAGAATTATATTCAAGAAGATAAATCCACACAGAAATCTGGCAAGTAACTACACAGTTCCATTTAAGCACTTAAATTCCTTTCTTGTTTCCTTGTAGATCACTCTCATCCAAAGCACACAAGCACATGAGAAATTTAAGTGTCTGCTGAACAACTGGACCCAAAAGTACTTGACTGGAAACACCTGGCAGTGTGGAGCTATCAAGTAAACTTTCCTCTGAGTGAGATTATGAAGTGGATGATAATCCCAGGAAAACCGCTAGAGCTGAAGCTTGATGCCACTCATTGCTATAAGCATACAAGTCCCTAGCATTAGGGTTGATGTGGGGCAGATGTGGGGCAAATGTGTTGCAAGAAAGCCACAAGGAAAGCATCTGCATGAGAAGCAGGCTCATGAGGAGACTCACAGCAAGCTCCCCTGAGGACCCTACAGAAACTTCTTGGGTAGTTGCATCTCACCGGATGGGTAAATATTAACCTGTTCTACAAGCAGGCTGAGAACTGGACTACTGCAGTTAGGTTAGGGTCAGCTTCAATATATTCACATGAACTGCCATTAGTGAATGACTATACCCTGTGTATGTAGAGTGGGTTCATACAACTTTGTGGTACTCAGTCCAGCACAGCAACTGCAAGTCCTGTTCCCTCTACTACAAACCTTACAGTCTCTTAAAAGAGAATAGAGGATATGTTGTCTACTAGTTGAATTCTGTTTTATAATTTTGTTTTATGTTTGCCCCTGATAACACTTCCTCTCTTTCTCAGACTGCCAAAGATAGAAAGTCACTGCAGAATTAAGGGGCACATCAGGTGCTACCAAGGCTCTTTCTGATGTACTTTCTACAGACATTCTCAAGACCAGTAGGTCAACAGGTTATAAAAAGAAATTGGCACAATATCAGCAGTTAATTTAATAATCATTATCTATTGCATTACAGATTCAGAATTCTTCACTTTATATCCATGACATTAGAGTTGGATATTTTGACAACTTCTGAAAACTCTATCAAAGCCATTAGAAATACAAGCAATATATCTGTAAGCCAGAGAATATGTCTTGGAAAAACCTGAGCCACACAGCAGGTGGAAGTTCAGCCTGTACTCCAATGGTTCATACATTATTTTCCAGTTGAGTATGAAGATCTTGATGGGTATGAGTGCAGAAATGACATTAAAATTTTGGGGTTTCTCAACTTTTCTTACAATAAATAATTTACTTGTTTGTTGTTTGGTTGTTTTTTTTTTTGTCTAATAAACTGAAAGCATCTTGCTTTATGCTATTGGAAGACTAATGACTACAACATTTGAGTACCTCAGATCCCTAAAAAAAAAAAAAAAAAAAGTCAAGCAAGAGGAATAGTAACCAACATAGTGAGACTAAGCTCAGGGGAAGGAAAAGCAGCAGAGAAGCAAAGGCTCCAGTGCAGTTTATATGTGAGAGCAGAAGTAAAAGCAAAGATCTTTTCAAAATCTGTGTCGCTATCCTAAACTCTCAATGAACCTGCCTCTTTTTCTTTTAAGCCTTCACCACCACCCTTCCTCCAATTCTGGAAGAGGCGGAAAACACTTTTTTGATGAATTTTCAGGATTGAAGTAGTGTATGTTTTGGAACACATCTCCAGAAGATGCAACTCCATTTGGTTTTGATCCCCCAACTCCACTTCTGAATTCTACTGTTTAGTTCCACTGTTATAAAACATGAATTCCAGTTATTCTGCATTATTTTTGGTTACATTATTTGCCTGAATATTCAAGTGTACAAGTAGGAGAAATTCTTACAGATCTTCAAAAAACAAAAGTAAACACCCATATTAATCATCCTCTAAAGGCTCAGAACATTGATCAACATTCTGAATAATGAAATCTTGCTATCTCAGTCCTATAAAAGCTCTCCAGCAGAGTTTGGGAGGGGAGAGTCAATGGCTTCCCACGCCTGTCAAGTCAATGCTTCTCCTGAACTGATGCACACTGATGCTATACCCAAAAGAGACGCACTACTCTTCAATAGGAAGTAAATTGCATTCCCCATTAAGTTGAATTTCCAGACTAAAGATTGTGTCTAATTTTAATTTGCTACACACAGCTAATTGACTTTATTCTGAAATTGCTGTCATTTAATGTTTACCATATTCAGCTCTGATGAGCAGCCTGTAGAAGTAGAAATTACTCTTCCCAGGTTTGATTTATTTATGATATCTTTTCTGCTCACTAAAAATGAAAAATCTTTGTCTCATTCCCAGTATGCACATTGAGTCATCCTGTGATGACCATTTTATGTGTGACATACCATGAAATCACATTTGTACATCACACTTCTTCAATACTATTTGCAGAGATACTATATTATTGTTGCAGCTGATACTTTAAACAAGAAAGCCAAGATGCAACTTTTGTTTCATCTCTAAATTCTTCCATTTTTTGGCTCTTCACTGTAGCTCACTCCACTTACATACTGCTCTTCAACTTCCTGTTCTGCACAGATTAACACCTACTCATCAAAAGTCTGTACAGCATCAATCTGTGCTCCAGCATGGTCGCACTCAAATATTGCACAGTTCTTCCTACCACTTCAAGAAAGATCAGATGTGTTTTGATACTTCAGTTCTCATTGTATCAGCAAGACCTTACTCTTCTTTCTTGAAAGCACTCAACACTAAAGATACTGCTTGGCTCACAGCCACATCATCTCATATTGCAGTCCTGAGAGAGAACATATGCACACTAAGGATTATGAAAAGCAATGACAGAGACAACAGTTGCTCTAGATCACAAGTAGTATACAGGAGATGATCTTTCTTTTAGGTCTCAGTAGGTCAAGATGAAACACTTTCTTTTTCCCCTTCTAGAAGTTATATTTTAAGTTTTGCATGCTGTCTAGATTCATCCATAATTATATCCTACTAAAATTCCACTATACTATCAAGCAGCCCTAGTTTTCTGTTTTGGGGCATGATGTATCTATTAAACAATTCTTCTGATTTGAGACCAAAATAACAGGTAGGAAGTGGAAGGCAGGACTTCTGAGAGATGTCACTACTGCATAGGAATTGTGAATACCAAATATTTACAAAGGTCTAGGAAGTACATGCCTTGGTCCTCATGGGGGATTTTAACTACCCCGATATTTGCTGGAAGACTCACACAGCCAATCATTCACAG
>JAVHNF010015347.1:8994-19279 GCA_034783455.1 Micropsitta finschii
AATAATCATACAGAAAAATCAGCTATTATTGCTTATGAGTATTATTGCCACCAAAGTACAACAGAAAGTGAACACAAACAAATAAATGGACTCATCTGAAACAAATTCACAATTTGGCTTAATCAGGCCTTTTGAAAGGGTCCCCATTACTGAAGCAACTTCATTAAGAGTTGATTTTTAAGTCATACCATTTCTGTGCTGCAGACAGGCCAGTTAAATGAGGAATACAGAGAAGAATATTAAAAGAAGTTTCCGCTTGTTTGACAGAGAATAGATATCCTCTTTGGTTGTCATTGACTGCTATATGGGAAATTACCTCTGTGGGCCAGAATGCAGCCACTGAACCTTTACCCACATAACCCACAAACAGGAAAGAACATCCTCTATATCACCAGCCAGTCTATTAACAGAACTGTTTGTTTTATCTTTGGCTGTAACAAAATTTCCCATTTCTTTTTAATTCCTCGGTGAGTTTTTGCAGACATTTTCCCAGAGTTAGCTGGTACACTGTACGGTATTTGATTGTTACCTTCCCCAAGTGGGGGCTATATTTCCAGAGTACATTAGGTAGGGACTGTAAAGCAGATCTATTCTGCATAATAGAAGCTGTTATTCTTATTAATACTTTTAATGCATAGATAACTGTAGAGCACTAGAATATGCTGACAGCTCATGTCTAATCACCACTTTCGCAACAAAATATGATTTTACAAGTATACACACCTCCTTTGTTTCTATTTATCACCAACTATTTGCCACATCAGAAAGAGGAAGAAATAGGCAATCTGAAGCAAATATATATATATATATCACCAACAGAAATCAGCTGTCTTACAGCTGAGTTTATCTCTTTGAGTGTGAATGGGAAGGAATGTGCAGGAGTGACACAAAAGGAGAAGAGTTTATACCATCTTTTTAATGGAGTCAGTATCCAGCATATATAGACTGGAAAGTATGCAAAGACATGCAATGCAGAAAACTGTGAGCAGTCTGCTTCAAAGTATTGGCTAGCAGTGACCATTAGGTCACCTTATTAAAGATGAAAAATGGTTTGGCTTTGAAATAAAAGTCTACTGCCTCCTATTTAATGTTTTGATGCAGTTGCAGGAACATAGAAGAAAAATACAAAAGCCAAAGTACAACTATAAATACACAAGGAAACAGCAACATGAAAACACGAAGTACCTGTGTAATAAGTAGAAAGAGTTCATCTAGAGGGAAACAAATCAAGTAACAGAAATGTTTTGTGTTGTTTTGGTTCAAACCTAGATCCATTAGTAATTTACCTTTGAAATCAGACTGGCAGGCAAGTGTCTAACAACTGTAAAAGGCAAAAATAGTGTCAGTCTCTAAAGGGCAGTATGAGGAAATCCCAGGCTATTTGAAGTTGGTCTGACTCCTCCATAATTCTGAAAACAATCGAAAACAATAAACACCTATAAAACAACAGGCTTCATAAAAGTCAGCCTGATTTTCTTCTAGGACAAGTTAATAGGCTTCTGAGTTCAAAATTAGTTTTAGATTAACCTCAGAAAAGCTTTATACGCAGTTTCTTCTGATATTGTCAAACACAAGCTAAAATGGTACTATCTCAATGAAATTATTGTACAACTAATAAAAAACAATCTGCAAAACTGTTGGTTTACTGCTAAAAGAAAGCAATGCATAAAGTAAAGCTCCTGCAAGAGCCTGAGCTGAGCTCAGTGCTATTCAGCATGTTTATGAAAGACTTGAATGATGGAATAAACGACACAGTAATTAAATTTGCAGATAATATCAAGCTGGAAGGATGCATGAAGACTGTGGAGAACACCATTAATATTCAAAACTTATCTGAACAAACTGAAGATACAAATAAGATATAGTTCAATAAAGACATGCAGTGTACAGTATTTATGTAGAAATCATCCGTTGCACAAATACAACATGGGGAACACCTAATTACAGCAACAATTCATTAGATGAAAGGTGTGGAGACTAAAGGATAACAAACAGAACACCAGTCAGTATTTTCTCTAATAAAATTACCCTCCTACTTAGGTGTGCAATGAAGATGTCACACAAGGACATAAAAGTAGCCCTCAGCAGGTTACAGCCTGAGGCTGAAGCACTGTATGGAGTTTAATACACCAAACATCAAGAAAGCTATGACTCAGCTGGACAGTTGAGAGCGGCAAGAATGATCAAAGGTTTGAAAACATATTCTGTGAGGAAAGGTTGAGAGAATTTGGTTTAACTTAGACAAGGACTGACAAAGGAGACATAACAACAGTCCTCAAATAACAGAGAAGTTTTGCAAGAAGTTATTCTTACTACCCACTCTGCTAATATGTTTAAATTTCAGGCAGGACTTTTTAAGGACAAACTAAACAAACATTAGTCAGGAATGACTTGGCATAATTAATCCTATCTTAAGTGGGCTGAAGGATCTCTCAGAGTACCTTCCAATCCTATCTGTTACCCTTGTTTTCTTAATGTTATTTTTTAAACCTACATTAAAAGCATGCTCATTTGCCCATAAAAATCTAAGAAAAAATAACAAAGATCACTATGATTATTTATTTTTAAATTTATATTAAAAGCATAAAAAATCCAGAGTTATTTTAGGTGAACTTTAGAAAATACCATATTAAGCTACCGAGAATTAGTTGTCATTTTTTAGGCTAAACAATAGTACACAGGTCTAAAAAGGGAAATTATTGTTGTTGTGCAACTGAAGCAATGACAGGTTTGAGGGAGTAAATGACAGATTCTAGATAGTCTGATGATTTTATTATCATCTATCTACCTATTTTAAAAACCTACACAAAGGTACATTAAGGAGGGAACTTAGAACAGAGCTTGTCCAGATAGAGCATTAACTAAACAGATGGTACTGACAGTGAAGCTAGATAACAAGAGTGCTCTGTTCAATGAAAGGTAATAAACCTGTCAAAGGGTTCATGACAGGATCCATGGCACAACATATACAGTCCTGAAGTAGAAAGGTAGGAATGAGGGCTAGTTTGAATTCTGTGGATGTAGGGTGCCAGAAAGCTGGACAACATCACACGCTGTTTGGTCACCTGTACAAAGCACGTTGCATTCAGAAGAATACTCAGGGCTCACTCAGTCAGTCAGCAGCGGGACAAGGTACAATTTTAAGTCTGGTCCTGAAAAACAGGATCAGAAACTGATCCTAGTGTGGCCAGTAGTGGCTCTTTGGGGACCAACCTGAAAAGCTGGCACCCTTGGGGTTCCAAGAGCCCTGGAAAACCCAGAGTGGCCACATGCCGGTAAGAGCAGCAGTCAGTGGAAGCAGCCAACTCTCAAAATCTTACCAAGAATCTCTCTCAGCAAAGTGTTAAGAATGAAAACACTGGGTTAGTTCAGCAGTGTTCAGTTTGCTCCAGTCATTATTTTGAGTCTGCTGTCTTTTAACTGCACTGAAGTAAACTGAAGCATGCCTTTCACTTCATTTTACAGCAGACTTGCCTCACCATCATTCATCATTTTGTCCCATATTAATTTCTGCTTAGCACTCTCTTAAATATCCTCATGTTTACTTCTCCAGGAATTGTTTTTGTATTTCTTCATCAATTTTGTTTCTCGCTTTAAGACCTTTCCTATTATTTCATCTGCCTTTTGAGATGGAATGTCTGAGATCAAACACCTTAAATACAGGCAAAAGTGTACTATAAATTCCTGCAATGATACTCATTTTGTCTTAATACAATCCAACATCTCAATTTCTTTCTAAACTGCACCAAGCTGCAGCCTGCTCTATGCTGTTCCCTGCAATGACCAAGTATTTTTCTCGGAGTTGTTAACAGCTAATATACAATCTATCAGGCAGTATGATTAGTTCCAATTGTCCTTTCAGAATCAGTTACCATCAGCTGTCTACCCTGAAGCTCACCTGTCATTTATTACTGAATGCTCGATCACCACTTGATCCTTCTGCACGCTTTGTACCTCCTCATAGCTAAGAAGCCCCAAGTCATTTTATCTTGCCAAAAAAAAACCAACTAAAGTACTACTTCCAGTATGGGTCGTTACTTTACTCAACTATTAATCTTTTCCTCAAGTCCTTATTTCTTACCTCGTTAGAAGTCCCTAATCCACAAGAGAACTTTTTTATTATGTTAAAGTAATTTTTTTTTTTTTAAGTGGCTTTATCCACATAAACTGTATTTACAGCTGGAGTTACAAGATTGCCTCTCTTCAAGTAATGAAAGAATTTCTGATAGGCTGCAAAGATAATGTGTTCCTTAACTATTTTGATTCATTCCTTAATAACAGTTGTAATCAAAATGTTTCATAAAATTCCATACCAATATGACCTCTACATTTCTTGAAGGTACTAGTCACCGGGCTGCTCACTCATGCTCACTCATACCATTTGTACTACCTATGTCTTCCCTTTGTCTATTTGCTTTATCTTTCTGTTTGCCTTTCACCTAGGTTTTCAACTGTTTGAGGATGAGTTTTACTTTTTTTATATTATGTCAGTGTATAGCATAGTAGGACTGGAGACCACACATGAGAAGTACCTTAAAAAGACAATAGTGACTTATTGCATGGAAAATGTTTCAAATAAAGTGATTTAGGTCTTATCAAGTGCAAACAGACATTTCTATCTCTTCTGCTCAGGTAATTCTCTGCTCAGTCCTGCTACTAATAAAAATAATCCTCTTTTTTCCCAGTGATTTTCTAACCTCAACACCACACTGATCCAAAAGAATGCTATTCTTAGATTAACTCTACTGGATATACAAGAAATTAATCTGGAGACCTCTGCCTATGTAGTTACCATCCTTAGACTTAAGATGGTATCAATTCAGACAATGATTTTTTTCCTTATCTCCACTTCAGAGTAAATTTTCTCCTTTTCCCAAGAAGTAATTCAGTATAAAAAGTTAGAAAACTCCATCATCTTGGTACATGCCTCTCTACTGTCAATAAAGTGAACTGCTTGTTTGTGGAAGCAAATAATGCTTAAAGCATTTTTATCAAATAAAATGCACATTAACACACATTAACAGCCTTAGCTGATCAATTATTGACACTGTACACTCACAGGGATTGTACCTGCCCACAAAGCTACCTCAGGCCACTCTGTTGCACATGAGGAACAATTAGGACAATTAATTCACAAAATTACTATTTAGTGGTAAATACCCAGCTATGGTACATAATTACAATCCCCTGTGTGACTATGTTGTAGTAGGAGGAGTAAAGAATGCAACACAGCAGATATCCAGGGCATACTTGGAAGACGACAAGCAAAGGAGTCACAATCAAGGATCTCATTTCCACTTCCACAACTTGATTTGTCAAAGGCAGGGGTATGAAGTCAAAGACCAGCAAATTAAGAGAGACATCTCATAAGAAGAGAGGATGGAGGTCAGCTTGTCAACAGCAGAGAGATTCCAGGATATTTCGCAAAGAAGCTGTGTCTTCCTCAGGCTCAAGGAATGGTACGACTAAAGGAAAAGCCTAAGGCAAACTATGTATGTCACCACCTGTTGTAAAGATGCTTTCATTTAAATAAATGCTATGCTTTAAAAAACTGTACATCATTGTTCTCAGAGAAAGACAGACTGCAAGGTCTGAGATTAAGACAAATTAACTTACTCCAGAAGAGAAAGAGTGAAAACTGTATGTTACTTCCTCAAGAGAAATGGTACGTAGAGGTTACCTCAGAGAATGGTAGATTCAACAACCTGGTAAGTACCATAAGAAAGCATAGCCATTTTGCCATTATCCGCCTTGTCGTGTAAGTGGAGAACTGTGCCCTCTTACCAAATCATCTTTGCCCACCATCAACATGGCCTGTTGTTCACTTCACTGTCAAGCTCAGGAACACTTCAGCAGAAGGCAGCCTAAATATCCTCTCTGCCTTTAACAAGAGGTCTAAGTTCATACTTGGGTGAGCCATAAAGATCAGGCCTGGAAAGGGCTAAGCACTGTGCAGACCAAGCTAGCAGCTATCAAAGCTTTTCACTTCCTAAATGATCTCTGGATTAATTAAGAATATCCAGAAATATTCTTATATCTGTATAAAGGCTACGCTGGAAACAGAAAATATGAGTCCTAAAACCCAAGTAGTTTAAAATTATTTGTTTGCTAGTTTAGACATAGCTTTAGATGTTCGTCTATGGTGCTGTGCGCAGAATATCTCCAGTCAGAGCTAACAGTCAGCTTTCCCTGAAGGGGACCGGAGGCTTGTAGTGCAGTTGACTGTTATCACATCAGGAGCAGGACAAGGAACTCCACTCAGCAGTGACAATTACAAAATATATTGCTTAATCCACAGACTGAATCACTGCCAAGATGAATCGCTCTACTTTTCATCTCTTAGTGTCTGCAGACCTTTTAAGTTTTATGCATGAGGCTATTGTGGAAGAAAAAAGAAAATAGTACTGAAGAAGAAATGAAATTATACCTAATGAAGTGATGTCATCTCAGGATAGCGAGATGTTCTATTAAGTACAACATGCAATGTAATTTTAAGCTCTAGACCACTCTTACACACAGGCTTGTTGCAAAATGTGGGAATAAGTGGGTTCAAGTAAAGGGAGACATTGGTATCATAGGGGATCAGTTCTACCAAAGATCCCTAAAAGCTTTGAACACAATCTTTTCTTGCAAGTACATCAGTATTAAATGTATTTAAGAAAATTAACCCAAACCAGCGAATATAAAAATAAAAATATACATCATTATATAAATTGACATATGACTGATTGACAGATTGTTTATGATCATACTATAAACACTAGAATCTAGTTCCAGAAATTACCTTAAGAAATCACCCAGCCACACCTATTGGCATCCTATACGATACCAATGTGTGACACTCAGCATTAACAGGTTCAGAAAAACTGAAATCATGGTTTATGAAAACACAAGTTTTCACACAATTATTCATATACTTTTTAGAATATCTTGTACTTCAATATCTGATGAAGTATCTTATCATTCTGCAACACATAAAACTACTGGGAAATTTGCAATAACATTTTAACAAGGTAAACATTTATGAAGTCTCCACTAAGTAAAGCTTACAACTCATAACTCATGCAAAACCAAAAATAATCTGTCTCAATAATTTCAATACAATCTTTATTTTAAATGGAGGTTAAGTGTATGCCAGCTCTGTTCTTACATGTACTATTTGTTTCACAAAAGAGTAAATTAAAAGAGATCTGGAAATGCTCATGAGATGCCAGAGTCAAAATTGATGTGGCATTTTCTGTTTTCAGAACTACCAGCTTTGAATTTCACCTTCTGGGGAAAATTGCTCATGCTTATTCTCAGCATAGAGATAAATGATTCTTGAGGGAAAATTTCAAGAAAAGCCATGACCATAAGTTTTACTTAGCAAGTTTTGAAAGTGTATCAGGCACTTAACAATGTACTTCTATGTATTCATCAGACCAGTGATCAAAGTTCATACAGCAGAACTTCCTCTCTCATATGCCCCTACACCCAAGGTATGAAGGGAGCCACAAATGCAGTTTACAATCCCTCCTCAAGACACAATACTAGATTTTCAAGCCCACAATATAATCTTGAAATTATGTACACACTGTGTATTATCAATAAATTTGAGCTAGAGCTTAGGCTGCAGTCTGCACTTGATACACAGCATGTATATACTTTGTCTAAGCTGAACAGAGGAAGATCAAACAGGATTTTACATTAAAGCTCTGAAAGAGACATCTATAGCTCATCTTATTCTTAGTACTTATTGATTTAAATAGCAATAATATTCACCTTTTATGCAGAGCTTTCACCAGTAGATTTCAAAACATTTTACAAAGGAAGTCAACGATATTATCACCATTTTGCAGTTCTGAAATCTGAAGTAAAAGAAGGTAAAGTGCTTCATCAAGAGTCACACAAAAACCAGTGGACTGAAGGAGAGTTGCATTAAGTCTGGCACATGGATAGTGTGAAGAGGAGGACAAACATTACAAATGCAGTTTGTGGAAAAGAGGTGATAAAGGAACAGAAGACCCTGAAACAGCAAAGGAAAGACAAGGATCATACATAAGCAGCAGCTTAACAGGAAGACCAGGAGCAGAGCAGTAGGTATGAGTAGATGCAAAAGGAATTATCAGAGCTGGTGAAAAGGGGTGACAAGAGGGGTGTGAAAAAGAAAAACGTAAAAAGGAGTTCTTTATCATGAACCATAAAGGATCCTTAAAGGCTGGAAAAGAAAAGGCTGTAGCAGTCCAGATAAAAACTACATGTTGGCAAAAGCAGGTTGAAGTTGTGTTCAGGTGCTTCCTGACTTGTGTGACTCAAGGTTGTGAAGTTTTTCTAACTTCAAGCCGACACTGATGCTGCAATCCACACCGAGGCACTGCTAAATGTGAAACAAAGGAGTCGATTTGCTTTTCATGTTTCTCTTCTGCTCTACTTAGATTTTTCTCCAGGGCGGTTTTCTCTTTTGTGCTGATTTATTCTCTCTCTCATCACGTTTTTTTCCCCTACACTGCTCGTTAATATCAAGTTCAATGTTCCTTCTCAGATTTTGTGAGAGTCACTCCCTCCCTGGACAGTACAAGGTTTTTTCATTTAAATTGAGTCGAGCTCAGTTTTGCAGTAAGAGATTTTTCTTCTCTTCTGCTTCCCTATGACCAACACTTCTGCCCTTTACTTCAATCAACATGATAATGGCATTTGTGCTGCTATGCACAAACTATCTAGCCTTTCTATCAGAATATTTTGTGTAGAAAACCAGAGTGACTGAGAATTCATCCATTTTTGATGCAAAAATATCAGGAAATTTTCTCTTACTTTATTACTGAACATGCCTGTGCATTTTGTATACTGATCTATATCAGTTTAGAAATGAACACAGTATGAGAGTAATGCCCTTACATAGAAGCAGTTTTATTCATATTTGGGCTTTTCTTCACTGCTGGAAAGCAATATGTAGGTGTAAGATCCTGTAATTGCAACTGCAGTAGTGGAGTGCAGTAATTTACCTATATAAGCTTGAGTGTGTGCATGTATGGGGTTCACATCTTTAATCAGTACAAAAGCACATGAATTTTAGACCTTAACACTATGTATAAATGCAAGTCCAAATCTCTGGATTACCTATGGCTCAGAATCAACAAAATTCTGTTCCCCTTGCTTAAAATTACAACACGCATTTTCTTTATCATAGTCACCTATACAGGATGTGAAATACAGGCTTCACTATTTTGTCCTTCTCTCTCCAGTTCATGTGCGAAAAAAAGATTGTTTATTGACGGTGCTAAGTACATTAAATGCACATGACACATTTAATGTGTTGACTTGTATGAGGGCTCTGCTGACTGCTGAGCCTGGGTGAGAGTGTCTCTTGTTCCCTGTTAAAAGTTTACATGCTTTTGAAAACAGCTTTTCTAAGCCACAGATCTCTGGATTTTCTTCCATGCACCCTTTAGAAATAAAAAGTCAAAACTAGTAGGGTGCTATATTTGTTTCCAGACTACTTGGTAATTCCAACCTATGCCACTTTTTAAAGCTCCACCTGACTGGAATTTAAAAATACAAACCTAAAAGTTAAGTATTTCTAGTCGGTATAAATCATAGCATGTTCTTGAGAACATGTTGCTTCTTCTGATGTTTGCTGAGCATTATCGATACTTTTCTGATTAATATTTCCTGAGACCTAAATTTCTCTAAAACTGTCTTCCACCTTGCACATGTGTGAGCATTAGGCAATTCATCTCATTACTTCCTTTTTGGTGTCACAGAGTATTTTTTCTAATGAGCATCTACATATCTTACATTTTTTAATTTATTTTGGTGATAAATTAATTAAAACTATTGATACTGACAGGCCTCTGCAATGCAATTTTACAAGCAGCTTTTCTTCAGGAAAAAAAAAATCATGAAAGGAAAATCTTTACACCTTCTACAAGTTTCATGGATTAAAAGTCACTGAGAACTTCGATAAGTATGTCTGTCACGAGATCCACAGATAGGTGAGAAACACACGGACACTAAAATGGTTTTGCATATAATTCCTTGAGTAAATACTTGAAGAACCCTGGCTCCCCATCAAGATCTGGTTCTAAAAGGCTGGGCTTGGCTTTGTAAGTAAGCTAAAAAAACAAGACTGAAAAAAAACCACCATGCAGGGTTCCATTCATAGCTGCATAGTGGAGTCCTTACATGACTTTGGGCAATTTTACATTGCAAATGAAAGACAGACTAGGGACAACGTGCCCCCTCTGGAAGCTATCAGGAGAACTGGCTGCCCTGGATTTGGAGAAGGCTGAGGTTCTTAATGACTTCT
>JAVHNF010015348.1:2312-20574 GCA_034783455.1 Micropsitta finschii
GTTAGGTCCACAGTTTTATATAGTTTTCCCAGGACATTAACTAGTAAAGAAAGTTTTTTAATAAATACAATTTGCTAAAATGAGGTATAGCTTCAAGTTCTCTTTTTGTCATGATGGTTATTATACCCAAGTAAGTATAAGAAGATACAGACAATCCACACTCAAGTATTTCCTGTAACCACATATACTCACAGACAAAATTCAAGCCTGTCCATCTGATAAAAATTCTGAAAACTTCCATGGAAAGGTTTCCTTCTATGGGAGCATTTTGTCTAGAAGAATGAATGATGCAGAACCCAAAGTTTCCCATCAGTGTAATTCCTCAGTAAAAGGACATAGTTTTCTGGACATAGTAATCCGGAATAATGTATACAGATAGTGGTCTTATCTACAAGGACCTTTTTGTGAGCCCTTCTGATATTTCTCTATTGGTTGTACAGTTCAAAGTTTCTCTTATAACCTATATATGTGTCATCTTTAGCATAGAGGGTTCAGAGTTATCTAAGTCTCAAAACAAATGAACTCTAAGCAACAAAGGAATTTCAACTAATATCTACTAAAGGGTATAAGCTGTTCTTGTAGTAGAGGCATATGCATATGCAAACTTGATAGTACACAGAAGACTAGTTCCAATGTGAGAACTGTTTTGGTTTGGGAAGGTTATTAGTTTACCTCTTTAACTACAGAAACTAAGCTTGATTCAAATACCTGCAGATGAAATCTATAGAGTGTGAATGCTTGAAAGAAAGAAATGGGAGTAGAGTCATCAGGTGTACTAACTTCTGTAATTTATTAATTCATTTTTGATGCAAAGTAGTCTTCTTTAGTGTGACTGATATATATATATATATAACTGTCTGCTGTCTTTAAACACGTTTTTTCCCATTAATTGCAGAATCTTACCCAACACTCCTGACAGAAATGCTGCCTTTCTCAACAATGACAACAGAAGGTCCCAGCTCAATAATGATCCTTGCAATTTTTTTGTCCAGCCCACGGCGGAACTGTATGTTGAAGTCAGGGCTGGCTTCATCACATACAGTTGCAAAGATATAGTTGCAGGTGCCAGTGAAGTCATACTGGTATTTATCAAAGGTGGAAAAATGCCCTCCGCCCCAGGTAGAACAGGAATCCTTGCTCAAAACTATAAAAGTGAAAGAGAAAAATGGATTAAGGTCTCCCAACAGCATATTTGCTCTTTCTGATTGCTATTTCAGTTATAAATAGCAAGAAAAGCTAGTAAGTTTCTACTCAGATTAATTATCTAAGCAAAATCCTAGACTTTTTTTTTTACTACCTCAAAATTTTATCTCAAATCAGGAAGTGAGACAGTACTGGGAGTCAGTGCAATATTCTTATTTACTGTAAACAGAGACGACCTCCTAGCTTGGAAAACACTTCCATCTCCTTCATGGGATATATAAATGTTTATCTTCTTACTTCAGTCTGCACAATCTGTTTGCAAAGGCGACAGCTTGCTACTGGAAAAACCTCTAACATTTCAGGCACAGTTGTGAAGCTATATATGGCATTACTGTATCATGATTCATTGTACAATCAGATCATTAGATATCAGAAAATAGTCTTCAAAGCCCAACTTGTAAGTCTCCACTATTTTGGGTCTGTTTCTGTGAAAAAGTTCCAGCCAACTTTGTAAACACATGGAATGTTTTGATCAGTTTTCATTTTTAAAAAGTAATAACTTTTCACCTAAATGGACAGATTTCAGGAGGTTGAAATGGATCATAAAAAAAAAAAAAAAAAAAAAAAAAAAAACAAAACAACAACTCCAGCACTTAGTGTTAGATATTTCTATACCTACTTAAAGCATTTGAACTGTCCCTCTGAAAATGACAGAATTACTGAAGTCAGTAAAATCGTGTCCTTGGTTATGTATTTCCAGACTGAGATAGTTATTTTTCATTTTTTAACTATTTTTGCTTTTAGAGTTATATGAAGCTCAGGTATCTTAGAATATATCTTAGAAGCATAAAATATCAGGTAAGTTTTGCAAAGTTTGCCTGCAATTTTTATTCTTTGCTCTCTTAAAGAGTAATCAAATGACTACAGAATGGTATTAGTTTTATTCGGGTCAAGTAGAAAATACTGTTTCCCAATGAGCTGTTACCTGTTGGCAAAAAGTACTCCTCTTCCATACTTCTGTGCTGTCCAGAACGTCTGACTGGAAAATAGGAATTGGCTAATTGTTATCGATTCTTCATGCCCAGCTGTAGCTAGTGTAATATACTGTGCTTTAGTGATACTAACCAGCAAATCCCAGCTTTTTCAGAATGTGCCAAGAAATGATTAGCTGCTAATTTGATATAATAGGAGCCCCTTCCGATAAATGTAGGTGTGCTTTCAGTGTATTTGTTTTTATTCAAATATTATCATAGAAAAATATGATGGGAATGTCAATAACTCAACATATTTAACACTAAATTCTATACTTGCCTTTTGAGTTCAGTTTTATTAAGTGATATCTAGATTTTCCTTTACTTTGTGTATATCCATGTCCTACTGTTCCTCTTGTTGTAAAAACAGAAAGAAGACAGAGGTGACTTGCTGAATTTTATTTTTTTTTTTTTGCTGGTCACCAGTTCAACTATTTTTACCTCTAGGATGAACTCCATGTAGCTTTTCCATGCATATTTTGAATGAAAATTCACTTAATTCAAGCCACTCTCTGCTTCTCACTATAATAAATTTGCATTTTATAGAATTCTTTTGTTCTAAATCTCTGTTTTTCCCCTAAACTAGATTAACAGTTTCACTATCAACCACTGAAATGCAGCAACTTTTGTAGTACAGGGTTGCCTTTTAACAGTAGGCAACAGTAAAGCACAGTTCTTTAACATAAAATATTAAGATTATGGAATACTAGGAAGAATGTCTGTAAATAGAATATGATACTGTGCAGAATACTAGGATTGATATACACATTTATTTTAGAAAAGATCTAGTAGAGGAACAGTACACCCTGTACATATGTTATCATGATGACATTTTTTCATTCTTGTCATGGATGTGGAAAACTAAACGTTTAATGAACTAAATTTAAACTGAAAAATCAGTGCCTCACATTTCTTCAGAAAAGAACATGTGAGAAGTTGTATTAATTCTGACCAAGTGTTGATGTAGCTTGCTTATTTTATTTGCAGCAGTGATCATTAGGAGACTGCCGAAGGGAAGAGTCCCATCAGGTCAAGTGTGTATGCTTCTGCGGATACTCTTCAATCTACAATTATTTTCAATTCGGGGTATTTTGTGAGGCTACTGGGATTTGCCTGCTTATCTCCCTTGTGCTCTGACTTCCAAGTACTTGTCCAGCCTCCTTTTGAATCAAAACGAAATTTCTTTGTAACAGAAAATAACACAATCACTGCTGTCAAATGTTACCATTTTAATTGTGAATTAACATTTAGTGATACCTACCTTCCTAACAGTATTTCTGACAGCTAAAATTTTTACTATATTTAAATTTTTACTATATTTAAAGCTAGAATACTTTAATTATGCCTTGGCATGGCACACATTTTTATTTGATAGTGGTATCTTACTATATTTTGTATTTCTTAGACTCAGAAGGACTAGCACAAATCTGCAGTAAGTAGGTGGCTGGAGTTAATTTTCCTTACAGATACGGGATCATGCACACAGGCCATTCTTAGGAGTTAAAGGAAAACTGGGAAACTACCAGAACTGCAGCAAAACCAGCTTTAGCTGGCCCAGCTGGATGTTGAAGCAGAGATCTGTCCAAACCCTGACTCCACACCGGCTGCTGGCTATAAAGGTGAGGAAGAACTATCCTGTATTTTGATCTTTCACTTACATATAAATTTGTTTTCATCTGCAATCTTTAAAATAATCTCAGAGACCTAGCCTCTAATCAGCTTTATTTCATTTCCTGGATTTTTCAGCATCAAAAGAATCCATTTCCTAAATTCTTAGAGAATGTTAACCTTAGTGCAGGAATGAAAACCAAGCAGATCACACCAATTACCTCGGTAGCAAATTTCTAAATATGGAAGGCTACTAAACTGCTTCACAGTTTCTATCCTGAGGCATCAAAACCTCAGCATGGCACACTAAAGCACATTCCATTCAGCATAAGGCTTACCAGAATGAGACAATGTATTTTACTGTCCTTTATATACAAACTCTTCGTTTGGGATTTCTAAAACTAATGCTTTAAAATATATGTTCCTTGCGGCAAGGACTTATTTTTATTATGCGCTTCCTACAGCATCTTCTGCAATACAGAACTGATGCTGAATTGAGTTGCAACATGAACGTTAAACACCAGGTCAGGCACTTACTTCTTTGCAGAGATTCTTTCTGTTTTTGAAGAAAAAAGTGAGGCCAATAATTTCCTTCAAAAGCTGTGAAAGGAAAAATAAAACAGGAAGAACTTATCCTCTGAGCACAAGGAAGTTAAAAATAAATAAACAAATACACAAATATTCAAACATGGCACAAGTCAAAGCAGTGTCAGCAGATACAAACTGTGTCCAGCCACACAAAATTGAGCAGAAATTATAGCGGAAAACCACATAATTCATCTTGTAATAAAAAAATTACAACTGATAAAACTACCAAACAAAAGCTTCTACAACCAAAAGCTACCAGAAATCCTGTACAATATGGAGTTTCCTGCACTTCATTCTGGAATTCTCTGTTCCTTATTAGAAATCTGTGGAATAAAACTTTCCTTGTGTTTTGGAATTCTTATTCCACCATATGGGTAGAAGTAGTGGAGAGAACAGCCAAAACAGGGAAAATATGGGAGAAGTAATGTCCCATGTGTTCTTCACAAGAATCGTGGGGATCTGCAGCTGAACAGAGGGAAATCCCCAGGCCTAGTTTTAGCTTTTGCTGCTCATGTTAAGGCAGAATGATGAAAACTGTTATCTGCTTCCTTCCACACACCTCTTATTCACAAAGCCTGTTCTGGCTATGAGAAGCCAAGGACTGTTCAGCAAATATGGAGTACAGTATGGTCCCTCTTCCACCACAAACCCAGACCTACTGCATATGTGTAACTGCACAGTGTCCTCATACGTACCCAAAGATTCTTTCACCTAGCAGCTTCCCTCCTGTCCAAAGCGCAAAGAGAGTAAAAGAGGTGGCAAAACAGGCTGCCACATCCAGTCTACAAGCAGTGAGCTCTGTGCAGGAGCAGAGATAGCCACACATGGAATGAGCTCCCACAGAGTAAGTAACTGAATAGTAACAACCAAAGAAAGCTGTAACAAAAAGTATCCAGTGGGCTTCAGAAACGGGATACTCCTTTTTAAAGTTTGTCAGGTCCAGTATTTCCTAGGTTACAGGAGCAAATATCCTGTAGAAATCATATAATTCTCTGTTATATGTTTAGGATAATTCTCTGTTATATGTTTAGGATCTTTTTCAACAGAGAAAATGTTATGGCGGAAGGTTTCTTTAATCCCATAAACCAGGCCAAGTTTGCACACATATGCAGGCCAAGCTCTGCAGGCTTCTGTTGCTTCCTTATACACTGAAGACAGTAAAAGCCTCTGGGAGCTCACTAATTGTAAGAGACTCTCTAGCCAGTTTTATGATGTGCTGCTAGTGTGATTTTATCATTTAGTATCTCAAGGACTGTAGGAAAACAGATGAAATTCTGTCTTGCACGTGAGGCTAAGTTAAGGAACAAGACGGCAATTTGGAGTTCCAGAACACGCCTTTGCTATGGATCTGAGATCCAGACATCTCCCAACTTCTCTGCCTGTCTATGCCTCTGCTCCTCTCTGAAAGAACACTTATTTTAAAGGATGTCACCTGCATAAACTACTCTAAGGTTTTAAGAGCTAAAATACTACACTGGTAGAATTGTATACAATGAATATCTAGACAGAAGGGAAATAAACCAAGGATCTAAGTTCAGTGACAGAAGTGTTCCCACCACAATTGTTCCAATAGCTTTAGATGACATTTATCTCAGCCAGTTTTCTATATTCTCTTCACAGGCTGTGAAAGTAAATACAGATTTGCTGAGTACAATCTGACTTGCAAAATATGTACCTTAACACAGAACAAATGGATTAGACACAAAAATTGTATTTCTCTCCATTGGTATAAAGGAAACCTTAGGTAACTGCAGTGTAAATGCCAAGGCAGAAGTTCAGTGAGATGTATTCCCTCTATCCTTCTTCCTAGATACTATGTCCATTTCAGTGGGACAGTGCTCTATAAACAAAAAATGAAACTCAAGAGTACAACATAACATAATTTTTCTAAGTTGGAGTAAGTTACCAGCATAATAACTTCTTGATAAATTAAACAAGAATATTTCTACAAAAAAGAAATAGCACAAAACAATCTCATTAGCTGTTGAACTGCAATATACACTCACTGCACGGCCAGCACTTCAACTTCCACAATTGCCTGACACACTCCTCAAAATCACTGTAGATCCTACTCACTCTGGCTTGTCCTCTACAATGAGTTAGCACTGGCAAATAACTCTTTGAAATTTTGCCAGTGTTTCAGTACAACCTTTTTGATCAGCCTGCACTCAGCAGGCATCTCCAGAACACAACATGCTTCTTCAGAACACAGCATGCTTCTTCAGAACACAGCATGCTTCTTCCTCTGTCCTTCCAAGCTCCCAGTGAATCATGCATCACAAAAAGTACAACACAAAAAGTACACCACAAACAGTAATAGTCAGTTTGTGTGGGTATCGAGCTAATACTCTTCACACCTAGAGTTGCTACTGCTTTGTGTGAACCCCTTTATTTTGGTATGTCCATTTCTTCAGTAATCTATTATTGTTGGTTTACCAGCTTTGCAATCACTACAGTTTAATCCCAAACTACAAACACAATATTAATGGAATTTGAGAGCATGTAACAGCTGCTTCCAGAGGATATCTGACTTGCAGGAATTGAAGGTATTGTCTAAAACATTATTTCAAGTGAGATCTATCCAGAGAACTTCACGTAAAACAAAAGTCCAATACTTTATGAACAAATATTTTAGACCAGAAGGGTTTGGTTTACAAAGCTTTTCAAATTCAAAATTCATAAGTCTAAGCTTGCCAAACAGTTACAAAATGTTACATATACTCCAGGTTTGCTATTTAGATTAAAACATTGAACGTAATAATCATCCTGAATTATACTGCAGGCACGCAAGAGTTATATTGAAAATAATTAAGGATATGAAATCCATTATAAAGTTTTGCTCAAACAATAGCTGGTAAAACAAATACAGGGCGATTTGCTGAATATCTGCCAATCAGTCTGTATCCTGTCAGATCAAATTATTAAACTAATTACAGTATGGTAATTATTCTCAGCATTTACATTCTTTTTCTGACAATTCTGAAGAGATGATTAAATTTTCATGGCAATGTTATTAACCACATGAAATGACAGATTGCATAGATGTAGCAAGTGCTATTGGCCCATGCAGAAGTTGTAGCAACCATTTAGGAATTCTCTGCTGAAAATGCTGTCCTAGTGGTAAATGATTTCTAAACTACTGAATTCTTTCTGACTGACATTTTTCTATTACTGCAAGTATTCTTTGAGAAATGGGATGATTTTGAATTGACATGAAATATTTGACTTTGAATTAGCTCAACAGAATTTTAAACAGACTTTTACTTTTCTTAGGTAAAGGAACTTTCTTAGGTAAAGAACTTTCAATTCCTACTCTGCTCTAGCTGGCCTGATTTCCTTGAGAATTATACCTGTCAAGGTGCAGATTCTGTGTGGTCAGTCTGAAAGCACTACAATCCAGACAGGGAACTTGATTTACTGTGAAGAAATAATTTCCTTTCTATGCCACAGTTACTATGAGATATCCCTATGAGAAAATACAATTTTATGTTGTAATGACTTCAACCAATGTATTTCACATCAGCTAAATGAATGAAAACAAAATATTTTCATTTGATGTAAAACATTGAAATGAAAACTTTTTACACTTCCAAACAGAAACAAGTAAGGATTTCTGTTATGTAAAGGGTTCAGTTTTATTTCTCATGTGGGACAAAAAGAAATGTTGAAATAAGAATTTCTGGGAAAGACAAGAGCTTTAAAATAAACTACGTAAGCCTAAAACGAAATTTAACAGCAAGGGTAGTGCTAGAGTCATGACCATAATACTCAATCAGTTGCACATATTCATGATGATTTCTCTGCTGTATGAAATTGTTAAATTCCTTTGTCTTTAGCAAAAAAAAGATGGATGAACTGCATAAATCAAGGTAATTTCCTAGTTACATACTTAGTGAGAAGAACTATCACGACTACATAAATATTTCATGAGGATTCATGCAGTTTTGATTACTGAAATAGTTAAAGTGCTGAAGCCTCTAATCAATGTACCAGCATCTCTTATTAAGTAAAATCTAATAGTTTTAAAATGGTTTTAAATTTCTGCAGGTTTTTAAATCAGGCTAATTCATGTTTACTGCTTTTCTTTAGTTATTAAGAAAAAGAGGAAGTGTATCGCCCAGTTTCTATCAAGTTCACATCAAATGTATGTCCTTACAATGAACATATACATTTCTAGTTAGAGACAGACTCAATGTATGGAATTTGGATGCAAATCCATGAAGAGAACTGGAGTCCTTGCTTTGATTTAACTCATTCTAAAGAGACAAGATTTGGATCTAGAGTTTGAAACAACTAGCATCTTGCATGTTGGCATCCACATCAACCTCTCATGGTTCAGGTATGCCTCCAAAAATTGTCTGATTGCAAAATCTTATTTTATAGAATGAAACTTCTATTTGTTTTCATAGTCTCCAATCTCACACAGCATTTCAAGGCTCCAGAATGCTGACACATCCCAAAGCAAGAAGACTGCATTGAATTTTCTAGATCTTTTAGGGTTTTGTGTTTAAATTCAGATGAATCTCTATCCTAGACAACAGAGTCCTTTATAGATGAGGCTCTATTTGTAGTTGCCAAGAAAGCCTGTGGCTGAGTAGGGGTTGACAGTAATTTTCCATTTGATTACATCTACTTATCTATCATATGAAGTCATGGAGATTAAGAATTTGCAGGCATCTGCATTTGGGATTAGGACCCATGGTCAAGTACTTTACTTGATCTTGGTTGCAATGGTGCTAATACAGTGAGTGCAGTTATACCTGTTCTGAGAGTCTACTAAAGGGTTGAGTTATTTATATTTTAATTTTTTTCAGTGCTACAGTTTAAGTCAGTGATTTAAGAGTAACACATGTCCTTACGCAATTTGAACTATATGGTTCACTAAACGTAGTAAACACAATGAATAAGAAATAAATTTAACTTTGTTCAAACTAAAGCAAGTGAATTATGCTATTTAGCAGCTCACAACCTGTTCTTGAAATCAGAACTGTAACAATTTATAATTATGGAGACTATGTAGAAGAGATGAAACGAAATCATTGCCAAACTGTGGTAAATCGGGTTCACTCTCAAAGAATTCAGTGAAAACACTATTGCAAAAGGAATGAGTAACAAGGCAGAGTAGCTACAGAGTCAGTTAATTTACCTCTCAAGTCTTTTTAAAAAATTACTCAGTCATCTGATATTTTGGTTGGACTAAAAAAGATGGAGCTCTTTAAAATACTCAAGAATTACAATGAATAAAATATATGAATTGATATATATAATTGAATAATATATAATATATATGGAGGAATACCTTAAGAGTCATGTAAAATTTTTAGACTGGAATAATTTGCCTGTTTTCCAGCACAGGATTCTTTCTGTCACATCATTTTTCAAAAATGTAGTGCAATCACATAGCTCATGCTTACTACTTTTTGCAGTTTGCATAACAAAGGAGGATACACAGCTTCCACAATGACATTACTAGAGCACTTTGAAAATCTGAAAAAATGAAGGCACTTGGCAGCTAGGAAACACAATGTAAATGCATTAAAAATATATTCCTTGTATATAGGAAACCAGTTTTGGGGAATGATCCAACAAATCAGTAACCACACTTCTAAAAAAAGTTAAGAACAAATAGTTCCATTTCAGTCATGTACTGCTAAATGTGCAGCTGTGTTTTAAGATGCAGCAAGAGAGAAGAAAATGTGTAAACTTAATTTTGATGATTGTGGGAAAGGAGAGCAAGACCTGAACCTCAAGTTTTATAATATTACAATGGAGTCACCCACTTTGCTTCAATACATGGGTATTTTCCTTCAAATCCTGTACCAAGACAAAGCCAAGCATCTTAGACTTACCAGCAGATTCCAAAAAACTGCAGAAGATAAGCAGTACTACCTTTGGAAACATGATGCATGCCTTAACTGCAGAGGTTTTCTCAGCACTACCTTGGGTTCCAAATGGGCATGTACCACTACTGCCACTTTCTAGGCTTACCTCTTCAAGCTTGGATGCTTTATATATAGAATTGCAATGCCCTCCCTTATTCCCATGGCTTGCAGAAACTGCAACAGCAGAGTACCCGCCAAACAGGATCTCCTCTTTATCAAGTTTAACACACCTAAATGCCATCTAGAAAGAAAAAAGAGAACACAAATAACCAATATCAGAGATGAAAAGGGCCAAAACCACAGATCCCAGATGCTTAAAATATATAATAAACAATTTTAGTCCTTACTTTATCATGGCTGTATCTTAGAGAATAGCTACAGTAAAAATCTGGCAAAGGCTGATATATAAACTCATTAAAATTGGGAAGTGATTTAGAACAGGACTTTTAAAAAGATTTATCTTGAGCTAAACAGAAAAGAGGTTTGTTTAGGTTTACATTTAAACAACCTCCAAGAGCTCTTTAACAGCTCAATTTTATGGTAGCTGTTGGGGAATTCTTTCAGATTTACAAATCATGTATTCCTCCAGCAAGGTGATAGACCTGAGCAATGTGCAAGCAGAACGGAACCTGCAGATAAGAAGGAAGCACAGATACACTCTGAATGGGTAAGGGGGGGTGTTACTGAAAAATATTTTGTATTGTCTGGGATAATTAGGTCTAACAAAATAAAGCCAAGGCCTTTTGAATATACTCTGGCTACTTATCCTTCAACTTAATCACTTAAACTAGAAAGGACAAAGGAACAGGGAACTTTTTAGAGTAGAAGATGGTTTGACTACACTCTCAAATAACAAATCAAAATTGGTGTCCTCTTCTGTTAACACATATATAAAAAGAGATAAAACATTTAAATACTGATAGCAGGAAAAAATATCCCTAATACCTCATCTGCAAGACACAGGAGTGGAACCAACAAAAGAAAAAGTAGAGAACTACATTTTTGGTATTCATTTGTCCTTGAAAACCATCTCCATGCATGTAATACACACTGACAAGAATCAGCACAGTGTTTTCATGCTTAATAGCAGTACAACTGAGTTTTCTGCATCTTGAGTCATAAATATAAGTATACCCATGCATTTTCTCTGCATTATTTGTATCAACACGTCCATGTAGCAGAATTTCTGTGATTCAGTTCAAAACATTTAATGGTGAGATGCCTTGATTTGCAAAGGCGCATTTAGAGTCTGGCTAAAGTAGCTGTGTAAGTGAAACACCGCTAGCGCATCAATTTGTCAATTTATGGACAGCGCTACTGCCTCTGATTCAGGCTTCCCTTACGGTTTGGATATGCTGCCTTTAACCGGCTTGCAACATTATTTTGACTGACTAATGGTTTGGCTACAGCCTCACTCAATTTTAGATCAAATACGAAAAGCTACCTATACCCGGTACAGATGCCAGCCAACTCTCTGTTTACAAGCTATAGTCACAAATTCAAAACAAATTCTGGATGTTCAAAATGGAGCCATCTGCACGGAATAAACATGAAAAATGTGAAACATTTTATGTACATGTACATTACTGCCTAGGAACAGTTGGTTCAGCTTCCTCGCAGGCTGCCTGGTTGGGAACAGGAGGACTGGCAGTTTGTGACACCTATTTACATTCAAAGCCATATGACTCACTGTGCCATAGACTGACGTATATTTAAGCGTTGTGCTCCAAAAGGGCACTGAAATAAATTATTATCTTTTAAAATAAATACACATTCAGAATTATAATTTGTGATCTGTCCCTGGACATGTGGGACTTGGTGTGTTTTTTTCTCTGCCTTTCCGGGGTCCAACCCTTCTGCCTGTGAACAGAGAGTCTACCACCATTACCAGCTTCTCCCAAGAGCAGACACGGCAAAGACCTACTTCCATAATTTATTCTTGACATTGTTCATATTGCACTCAGGATTTATTTTTAAGAAATAGAAAAACACACTGATCTGGTAGTGTAATAAAAATAAATAAAATTGCTGTGTTTGACTATCTGTTGCTCAGGATCTCATACAACTCCAGAATCTGAGTATCCTCCAGTAAAAGCACGTTTGAGCTGAGGGGAGGCTATGGGACTGCCAGCATGCAGGCAGGAGCTCCAGCTTCACCTGGACTGACGCATCTGAAGCTTGTATTTTGGGATTGATCCTGCCCTGCATGGACCAAAGCTGTGGCCTGTCCCACCAGCCAGCTGCTGCAGGCCTCTTTATGCCCTTGCAGGATCTGCCCCCTCTGCTCAACATGCTGGCTTGGATTCATAATTAGGAACATGAATGTTTATCCTACAGTAATCGTGTTCCCATTCCACAAGAGCAAAATATTTGCCACCAAGATAGATATATAGAACAACAAAAATGACTCAGATTCAATTGCTATGTTCCTTGGATAGTGTTTTAGTCTCCAGAAAACAGGAAATCCAAGATTTTTATGTAAGATGAAGCACTTAAATGACGAGAAGCTACTTCTTTTTATCTCTGTCAAATTATTTTGATTACCAAGGGATGGACTCCAGATTGGGACAGGCAGCTTCTCATGAGGCTTAAGAGTCTGTTAGCTATGTGCTCATTAGAAACTCCTGTTCAAGTCTATACAATTTAGACTAAACATCTTGTTTACTCTGGAACATAACCCTTAAAACATTGAAACTCCAGGCAAAGAACAGAATGCAATGTTCCTGCATCTTAACTGTCCGCTGTTAGATTTTTCATCATCTTCAGAGTTATTAATGCTTCAAACCCCCCTCTATTTATCTTGGGAGAAGCAACAAAAAAACTTTGTTATATTTTAGCCAACCTTCAGCTGTGAACAGAACAGGCACAGCACTCTGCACAGTAAGACATATTTTGTACTGAAGAGCTTGATTTATTATAATTACATGCTCATGAGATATAAAAGCATAGATGCCCAAACATACCAACATACATTTTCACAACACATGCACCAAGATGCATGTGCATAGTGAGGTAACAGGTTATTTACTGAGTTATTCAAGCTTATGCAGCTGCAAGGTAATCAGTCATGCAAATGATGACAAGAAGGGACATTTATAGAGCAACATCATTGCAATATGTATGTCATAAGGCACTGAATGTTCTATTAAATAGGATTTAAAAAAATCAACTACCTCTTAGCATTGCTTCTCCTTTGGAATTATTTTATCAGCTCAAAATGTATTAACTTGCAAATCTCTGCCTTCATTATACTATCTTGTAGACAAATATTATCCTTGAGCCTCAGCCACTATCCATTTGTCTCATGAGAGAAGAAAACATACTATAATGGTACTATTGTGCGATTATGATAAAGAACTAGTAAAATCACAAGATTAAATAAATTACATTGTTTAAACACAGGCTTGCAAATTTGTCATGAAAATTTGGACCAACAAATCCATTTGCTCACTTTTTACCAGGATGTTGATACAAATAATGATTCTTGTTCCAGGCAAACAAAATTTGGCAAGACTAGTGTAACTTATTAGGGTCAAATGCTGCCAGTTTGCACCTGCTCTATCAGAAGAAAAATCAGGAAAATTAATGGCTGTGAGCTCACGCATGCACTAGCAGCTCCTGCTAATTCACCATCACAGAAATGATCATTACAAACCAAGACGAGCAATAGGATTAGCAGCAAACGCTTTTGTTCATGGACAACATGGCCAGAATAAAATCAAACAAAGAGCCAGGTCTCCTATTTATCCTTAATGCTATTCACTGACAGAACACAATCTAATTGCTCAGTCAAGACTATTTCTAAAGGCGCGGGATAAGCGGCAGCCTGTAACGCTATAGTGTCAGAGATCACAGTCGGAGGCACAAATCTGCCTCCCTGCTGAGATTTAAGAAAGAAGATGAAGAGTTTGAAGATGCTGGCTTAAATGACTAGCAAGTGAATGAAGAAGTGAATAGCAAGTGCCCTTGGAAGAACAGCATTTCATGACCAAGACTTTTGCTAGGGATTGAGAATAAACTCATTCTCACAGGGCGCTAGCGTAGAAGTAGAAAAAAATTGGGCCAACTTATTAACAGCATGGGATCTAACTTGTTTGCAAGTATCTTTGGCTATCTAATTCAGCAAATATGTGGCAAAGTATCCTGGGGTGAGAGCTACTATTTGTTAAAGCTAAATAAAAGATGCAAGCAGGTTTTGGTGGCTATGGGAAGGAAGAGTAAAAGTAAAATAACAGAATAAAGAATTTATTCTCAGCAAACTTAAAGCTCATCCCTTTAACCAACTCCTGTCTGATTTGTTTTAATGATATTTATTATATCATCAAAAACCAGCTTAGCAGAGAGTCGGCATTATGCAGCTAATAAATCTATTTCTTAGGTATGTGGTGAAATTTATACAAGTAATTATCTAGGTAAGTCTATCCAAGGCTCTTTCTCATCACTGCAATGTCTAGAGGGAAAACAATAATAAAGTAATGATAACTGCAATTATTATTTATTACTACTAGTATGATTATGGTAGTGCCCAAAGATCCCAATCAGCATTTCAGTAATTAGAATTAATTCTGTCAGGCACTGGCTCTTTCTCATTCAGCTACAGGGTGTTTCTAGTGCTCTTCGGAGTATATGTAGAACCAGCCTGTGCTCTGGACATCAATGAAAGGTAATATATTGCATCACCTATGGCTGCAGTATATGCAGGAAAGGGCATGGAGCTCTTCTCACCCCATCAATTTCTGCACACACCACCTCGCAGAACTACTCTGAGTATTTCAGTCATGGAAGCTCTGCACAATGCAAGCAAAAAAAGGGGATTGTGATCTGATATGATCATAACCTGGCCCTATTAATTCAAACTCGTTATTCCAATCCAGCAGTGGCTAATTCTTGATGATTTAAATGAAAGGAAGTGAACTGCTGATCCCTGGAGCTACCTGCGAGCACGCTGGAGTTGGAAATTTGATTACCCTTGTTTTAGGGCAAGACTAGCTTTTGGTAGTATCCCAAAAATGACAGCTTTCAAGAACACAGCTCCAGTTTCTATGCTGTGGAAGTTTTTTTCATTGTCTTTGATCCATTTAGCTTGAATAGCACCTTGTTAGATAACTGTTGCCTTTCACCCTTAAATTTCAGCAGAGTCAAGCCTAGACAGGGCTGTGAGATATTAAGTAAATATAGGTAGGTCACACACACCAGCATCTTATGAGTGGTTGTATGATAGCTGCATGGCTTGCAGATAGGTCTAGCCAGAGCAAGAAAGGTGATTAGTCTGTCATTCCTTGATAAGATTTGCAGGATTTGTAGTTGTGTCAAGAAATTATGTGAACGAAAAGCCCAAACTACAGTAAACAGAGATGCTGTCAATGAAGGAGAGGAGTGAGAGGTTAAGTGATTCTGCTCGGTGCCTCTGCAAGAAGCAGTCACTACCAGGCAGAAGCTTAATTTCTGCACTGCATCTCAAGGCCTGTAAAGGAGCCTTTCTGTCCTCCTTGACACGTTTTCTCTTCAGAGCAGGGCACGTTGACCTGTTCCTCCTTTCAGAGGAGCATCCAGCCCAAGCCACTTGCCTTCCTAATCTGCGGCTATGCTCGCCAGCCTGGAAATAGCTGGGCTGCAACGCCAGCTACAGGTTTTGTGGCAGCTCCTTAGCCTGGCAGCCCAGCAACACCTCTGAATATTTGTAAGCTGCAATTCATTTATGTAGAAGACAATGCATTTTTGCTTGATGAAAACATGTTTTCCAGGGCCTGGCAGCTGCAACATTTGAAACCCAGCAGGCAGTTCCGACAGGCGTGCGGCTGCTTGGGCAGGCCATGTAAGCGAAGCGCGCTCACAGGAAGGGGCCACCCAAGGCAGAAACCTGCTTCTCCTGCCAGGATTTTGCACCCGATACACAGCAATTAAGTCCCTCATTTAAGAGAAAAGTGTCATCCACAGAGTAATTTACACCTGCACCCTGGCAGTAAAGGGTGAGGAGTATTATACACTCCCATTCTCACAGACTCCTTTAAATGGTTTAACAGAAACCTGGCACCTGAAACAAACACCGTATTTTTAACTCCCTATTTCTCTGTTTTCAAAGAAATGTTATGATGTGTTTCCACGTTCTACAATGGAGCTGAAGCATGCAGATGTAGAAATGCTGCCTGCTCCTCTCTCTGAGTTAAAAGCAAGGTACTTAATAAGAAGGAAAACAAGAAGGGGTCACCAAGAGTAGATTTTTCTTTCATCTGCTATTTCTCATTTTGGGCTTTTTACAACGTAAACACAAACCAGACAGTCTGTTTTCCAGACACCTAAATGCTTGTGCAGTTTTGTCAGACTGTTTCAGATGGATAGCGGCAGGTTTCTCCGTCTTGCATCCAAATGCTGCTTTTCCACACAATCGTGTAAAATGCAGAATGACATCTCTGTCTTCAGTGTAGGTGTAAAGCAAGAGTTATTTGGTCCTTTCACCCTGAATGGTTTACTTCTCCTGCCCCGCCTTTAAGCCCTCAGAGAGGATATACAACCCTGTTTTAGAAAAATAAAATCAAATGAATAAATAAGGCTGAACACTTGCAAAAAGAGGCAAGATATCATGGAAAAGCAATTTGGCCGTAAAGTCACTGGCTGTGCTCCTTAGGAAAAGAAAGATGAACAGTGTTGCCAGATTACACAGCATCAAAAATGCTTGCTTTTTGTGACAAAGTCTCTTTGTGTCTGTGACTTACTACCATGTGCTAGTGCAATCAGGCAGCCAGGATGACTTCAAGATGAGAAAGGATCACTAAAATCACATCTTAACAAGATAAAACTTGTAGGACAGATCTGTGTATCTTTAGTAACTGACCACAGAGAAATAAAACAAAAGTCTGCTTATAAAAGACAGCATTTTGTCCAAGAAGAGACTTCCATGTTAAGTGCTTCGTATGATTAATGTCATATTTATTAGAAATTCCAAGACTTCAGGTTGGGTTAAGAAGAAAGTAGCAAATTAAAATGTTCCTGTGAAACTCTCTTAGTTACGGAAATTTCAGACATTCCATTTATCCAGTGGCTGTCCTTGTCTACCCCAAATGCAGCTGGAAAAAAATGATGCCTCTTCATGGAATTTTCTGTTCCTTCTTTCCCTCCTTCCAGAACACATATTCCACCATTTCTGGACAGATACAAAGACACAGAGCTCATTTCTCCTCTTCCTCAAACCAATAATGGTTCAAATAAGAAAATGTGTGCCCTGTGAGAAGGGTGTTTTGAAGACTTCTTTTTTTTTTTTTTTTCTTATCCTGATCACTTCCTTTCTTTCTGTGTACATGTATAAGCACTGGTATGTGACATTCACACAAACATTAGTTTCTGGAAGGAATCATTCATGTACTTTTAGCCAACAGTGATTCAGGCTGGGTGACTGGCCTTTCCCTCTGGGCAATGAAAAATGAGTACTTCCAGAAGGCAGTTTGGGCTATTTATCATAAGGTGGGATGAACTGCCCCACGGTCATTCCCATCTTCCCTCATGACTGCACAGGAAACATAGATAACCAGCTTAGGCTGGAGCCCTGAAGGAAGCAAAGTTAAACCCATCTTAAGTTTATAGCCTAAGCAAATCACCTCATCTCTCTGTAATTATAATCAGGGATGGCCTTGTCCTTCACCTCGTATTTTAGGCACCCATTAAAATGGCGAGAGGACTTGTCTCCTGGAGAGGTCTGCCTTTCTTTCTGCAGACTATAGCAGTAGACTAGAAGGCGACATTAGACTAAACCCGCCTTAGATGCCAACCTTGGGTCTAAATGTTGGTTGACGAACAGTGAGAGACAAGCACCCCTCATTGCTCCAGAGGTATCTCCTACCTGCCTACACATAAGTACCCGAATTAGGAGAAAAGGCTCCTTCTGGAAGCCTTCCAGAGGCTTCTCTTCATTGCCTGTACCATAAATTAAGTCCTTGCATTGGGAAGACTGATTTCTTAAGTACCTAAAATACAGGTGCAAATTAGAGGCCAAAGTCAGGCAGACTGGAAGATCGG
>JAVHNF010015352.1:0-15835 GCA_034783455.1 Micropsitta finschii
TTTTTGCCTCAATTTTGTCTATTTTGATCTTTATTATTTCTTTCCTTTTACTACTTTTGGGTTTTTTTTTTTTTTTTGTTTTATATTTCTTTTAGATGCATCATTAAGTAAGAATAATGACATTCATGATAGTGATAATTCACTGGAGCTGAAAATCTGTTATCCTTTTGAACCAGATTTTATTTTCTGTTTTTCTCCTCCCATATCCAGGAAGGGGAGAGGAAGGGAAACGTTTCCTTGTTTGTTTTGGGGTTTTTTATGAAATAAAAGGAGAAGCAGTTCCACTTCCATGCATTTCCTTCCAGCTCCCGCCACCTCCCCAAAGGCCACTATGGTAGAGGTAGGTCTGTTTGGCTGTTAGCCTGACAGCTTTCATGGCCGGCTAGTTCATGGTGAATGTACCCGGACAGACCACACCTAGGGGCTGATGTCAAACAGGACTATTGCAAAGGACCGTCACTACTATGTGTTGGCATGAAAGTCTCCCATTTTCTGATTTTTGTTGCATAAAGCTTTACCATTTTGTTCTTTTCTTGTTTATATGCTAACATTCCTGCGTTCCCTTTGAGATAGTTCAGACATACTGAGATAACAGACACAACACAGGTTACTTTTCTCAGAGAAGGATGGACTCTTGTGTTCATGTCTGAGCTGGCAGATTCCTTTTTTCTTTTAGTATGTTTCTGGGTTTTCTTCATTTTGAGATACCATTTGTTTCAGTAGCAGATAACTTACCCTATTCACCATCCCTGCCATGACAGGCCTCCCATTTCCATTCTGGACTGCAGTCTCACACACAGTGACAGAGGAAACCTTAGATGACTGAGTATGCTCTATTCAGAGAAAAATGTCCCTTAAAGGGATTTTTTTCCCCTCTTCCTGGAAGGGGTTGTCTGCAGGTCAGGTGGGTGCGTTGGAATGAATCACAGAGGAGAGAATGAACAGTCAGTTTGGGGTCATCTTTTTTCTACCTCCTGTGTCTCCTTCAATTTGCCAGTCTCACTGAAGTTGGATCTTTCAAGATCTTTCCTAAGAGCAAAAGGAGGCAAAGAAAGAGTATCTCTCATCTTTTCCCTAGTTGTCAGCCAAAAGCTGGTCAGACTTTAGCACCTGTGAAACTGTGAGGAGTCATTTCGCTGCTTCTGTGCTACTTCCTGCTCATCTTGGTGAAAAGCCTCCTTTCTTTTGCAGAAAGGAGAAACTACCTCTGAAATGCTGTGCGAGGTGACATAAACCCAGATCACCTTCCTGGAGAGAGGTCTGTGGTAACATGAGGGGTACAGACAGCCTCCCACAAATATGCTGTATACTGCAAATTTGAGACTTCACTGCAGCAAGTAATGAAAGGCTTGGGTATGCAGCATGGACTGTGGCTGCTCTGGAGACTTCACCTCCCTACAGCCATTTAACCTTGCACAGGCTGTTCTCTTGAGGGCCCTGTTCCAGCTAGATTCAGTAGAGCAGTATTTCTGTTGTGGCGACAGCACTGGTTCGCTGTTGCTCACTATCCCAAGAAGTGACAGCCCTGCCCTTAAAAATCCCTCCTGCCAGAGCTGTTCTGCTGCAGATGGGCAACTGCAGATGTATTGAGGAGCTGCTAACATTGCTGCAAGCAGCATTAACTTTGACTGAAATACATGCTGGTCGTTAAGGGTTATGCCCTTTCCAGGGACTGCTCACTGGCTCCTCTGAACCTTGCAGATACCAAACTTTGCAATGATGCTACAGAAGATATTCTGCAAACTCACCAGGAATGTGGGGCAAAGCTCTTTTCCATCTCATCTATGCTTTCGTCTTGTCCTTTCTCCCAGTTTGCAGAGCCCTTTGCTCCTTTCATTGCTGTGTAGTAGATAGGAACATTTGGCTTTTTGCAATCAAAGCAGCTATGGGGATCTCTGTGGGATTATTTTTACATGTAAGCATTGCACAAGTCCAGCTCCAGGAAAAGAGGCCAATATTTTCTTTAACACATGCTGGCATAAAATAAGAACAACTCTTCTAAAAGCTTGGAGACCGAGATGGCCTTGGATTAGATCCAAGGACCTCAAATTAATTACAAAACTAAACCAGAATGAATGTTCTTTTATAGTTCTGCTGCACAATGGTCCCTGGACTTACTGAACCTGGATGTCAAATATATAGATAAGGATGATCTGTACTGAAGCAGAATAAAGGGCACATTTACCTAGCTGTGAATTAAGGGTCTATCCTTTGCTAAATTCTGCTGTTACTTTACTGTATTTGAACAAATGTAAGAGCAAAACTGTATCTGATACTGAGGAGAGAAGATTGCAAGGCAAATTCATCTTGTTTTACTCAGTCTTGTTCCTTTGCCAGAAATTTGCCTCTTCTCTCCTTAAAGTGATGCTATAATGTCTCTTGTTCTACAGAAACTTACAGTGCATGCAACCAAGGTCATCCATCCTCCTTCTTTTTTAGAGGCTGTCAGGGTACAACTTCTATTAACACTTTAAGTTTTAACTTGCAGAATAAGAACCTAAATAAATTGTAAAGAACACCCACTGCCTTTCAAAAAGACAGGAACAGTCCTTTCATGCTTTTCATAACTGCAGCATGCTTTGGAAATAAGGTTACACCTATTTGAGTCATTATGACCGAGGCAACTCAGGCAGCACAAACTGCAGGCAGCTTTCCAAGCAGAGAAAAGAGCTGGAGCCTGCAGCATTTTGGGAAAGATAGCATTTGGGAACAAGAGGAGCCCCAGGGCCTACACTTGCCAGGAGCCACTCGTTCACACAGAAGCATGATGTAGGCTGATTGACACTGTCTTACCCACCAAAGAGGGAGCATCTCCTGCTGGCTTCCTACCAGCACACAGAATCTCTAATTTAGGAAAGCAAAGTACAGTCTTGTATGCCAGTCCTGTAAAGCTACCAACCCTGATGGGCAAACAAGGATGGGCGAATCTGAATAACTCTAGCAAGGATAAAAGCACACTTGTTTCTGACTGGAAACCATTTCAGTGCATGGTGAGATGGAGGGACTTTGCTTGTTCAGCCTGGAAGAAACTCAGGAAGATCTGACTGCTGCCTCCAGCAAGGAGGGCTGAGGAGATGGAGCCAGGCTCTTCCCAGAGGTGCACAGTGATGGGTGCACAGTGGCATCAGTCACACACTACAATGAGAAAAACACCAGCTCAGTACAGGGACAAAAATGTCATATCCAGAGGGATGCAGCATGGGACACATTGCTCAAGGAAGGTGGCGTCTCCATCCTTGGAGATACACAAAGTCTGGCTGGACAAAGCTCTAAGCAACCTGCTATCACTTTGAAGGTGTCCCTGCAGGTAGTGGGGTGTTGCACAAGACAAGCTCCAGACCCACCTCAATTTTAGTTTAATTTCAGGTCGTTACATATATTATTTCCTAACTAAAGTGACTGCAGAAAGTCACTTCACTCTGTTTGCCTCTGCTTTCTTATCTTCATATTAGAAATAGTATTTTACTTCCATGAAGCTTATATCCTTCATTTTTATTGTCATTTTTAGTTCCAAGGGTGCACGGGAAGGTACACAAGTCATAAAGAAAATACCAGTCTTTAGGAAGGCAAAGACTGAAAAAAACACAGGCCAGCAGTTCAAATATTCTGACACTGCTGTAACACCTTAAAAAAAGGGTTTCTTTATGAGAGGAATTGAAATCATAAAGTATATTTGTCAACAATAGTGCCATCTGGTCACTCCACATAAGAAAGTGCTTAAAATGATTTAGGAATGGCCCAGAGTTGACTTGCACAGAGCCTGGGGGCATTTGCAACATGAAGCTGAATTTGAACAGTTATAAGGGCCATGCAGGTGGAAGGCAGGGTAGGACAGCACGTTCTCCTTGCAGACACTGAGAGATAGTTCCATTTCCTAGAATGTCAGTGATGTCAGAAAAATATCTCCTATGCAGCTACCATCGCCTCCTTCCCTTTAGACCTTTCACCATTAGAAAAGGCAAAGCTGTTTCCAGTAGTAATGCTGTAAACATTTCATTACTCTTCCTGCAGGCAAAGGATTCTCTATGTATGGATACATGAGCATGGTCAGACAATGAATAAGCTGATAGGCTGAACATCTGCAGGTGCTCTATAATGACAACAGTTAAGCTATTCTGAAGCTATTAACATATTAAATTAACTTACTGCAATGATATTAATTAGAATTCATGTTCTAGAAATGAAACAGTGCAGCAATTACATTGCTATTTAATGACCTGTAAAAGTAAAGTATAAAAATGGTAAATTTCCTTTACGTAATTAATCTAAGGCTGGAAGACGGTGGGTCAGACTGCTCCCCATCATAACTCCAGCCACTTCTATACTTATGCAACATGAATGATGATGATCCTTTTTACCTTTTATCTTGAAAGAATAATTATTTGGCATTTGATAACTAAAGCTCCCCAATAATTGTGCCAAAACCTAAAAATCAGGCAAAGTTCAGCCGGTCTCACTGTGAAGTCTGAAATTTGATAGGATTTGGGGAAAAGGCTCAGTAAGGTTTGTGACTGAGGTTGTCAGCTGACCTCAGCAATGTGTACTTTACAGACAAGATTTAGCAGTGATTACTTTTTTGCATACCATCTTAAGGCTCTCCCTTTACTTATTTTCCACCCTACCCCCCGGCAGTCATAGATAAAGTGCTTTTGACTTACTATTTGCTATGAAATTTTCAGATTCTGTGACATGGTGAGTTCTCCAAGTTATATCCTTAAAAACTGAAACAGATGGGTTCTGCCTAGCTCTCTGAGGAGTTATAACATTGAGACCTGTGTGTCTTTGGGCACAGAAGCCTTTGCAGCTGTATTAGTTTCTTGAAGCACTGGGGTTCTTTCCCTTGCGTGCTCAGCATGGAACATGCTTGGAGCTTTGTTGTTGCTCTTGAAAGGAACTCTTAGGGTGGGCTCTATGTGCCTGGCAGCCAGTCCACTTAGGACCCCTGAAACAGCCCTTGCTTGTTATTTTGTACTGCCTTACAAGTGGGAACTCTGGATACCAACCAGTCATGAATGACAGCATTGTGAAACGAAGTAAAGAGAATAAGCTGGAGCAACTGAAACACTTATGGGTTCCTATCTGAAAATGCAGTAGAAACTGATTGAGAGAGTTCCTGTCCCTAAGCTATCATCCAGTGTAAGATAAGTCTGTAGAGCGACCCATCAGTGTTGCTTTTTGGCGTGAGGGAGCTGTGAGCCACTGCTTCTTCCTTGCTGATGACTGAGCTGTAGTGTTAGAAAAGGGATAGTAACGATGCGCATTACCTTTCTGCAATACATGGCCCTAGATCCTGACTGCTTGTCTGCGTGTTTTCTACTGTATGCTTTTCATGGAAAAAGCAGAGCCATAGCCTAGGGCATATAACAAAAACTTCTCTGGACGACAAGCTGCTATATTTACCCTGGGATCTTCTATAACAGTGCCTGTTTTCAGACCGATTTTCTTCCCCTGCTGAGAAAGAAGAAACTGGGATTTTAATGATTTATTTGATGGATCTGAATTTTATTGTTGTTTTAGCTATCGAAATGTTCAGGGACTGGAATCTACCCATAGAAAGGAAGGTGATTTCTTTTATTTCCTCATACTG
Organism: Micropsitta finschii; assembly: GCA_034783455.1. Classification (NCBI taxonomy): domain Eukaryota; kingdom Metazoa; phylum Chordata; class Aves; order Psittaciformes; family Psittacidae; genus Micropsitta; species Micropsitta finschii. The sequence goes on from JAVHNF010015352.1 coordinate 5,588, forward strand.
CATGGGGCAGTGGCAAGGGAGTATTTCCATCTTTATTACAGTAAGCATTTGCTTGAGGAACAGTGGGGCACACGTCTGCAAGTTTGAAGAAAAAAAAGATGGCAGTCAAAACTGGGAGCTGAAAGTTGAGCTGTTATTTGACTCAGGTTCTTTGCTTTCTAATCTTCTCTCTACATACTCATTAATAGGCAAAACTGTTAAAAATAATCTTACCAACCCACAACTTCTTGGTTATAGTCTCCTTTACATTTACGTTGACATTGTTGTAAGGACTTGGCATATTTAATTGCAGTAAGTTATTGAGTGTGTGTCTATGTGCTTATGTGAAACTGCAGATAAAACTGACATGCCCTGTATGAAATCCCAGGAAAGTATTTCTCTTTAAATATCAAACATTATTTAGCCTCAAGTGTTTTAAATCAGGCTTAATCCCTTTTGCCTCTTAACCACACTGTAGCACCCCATATAGCTTCATATACGTGAGCAGGGAAACAGTCTTGACAGACCGCCCTGGTTGTCCTCATCAACTTTTGAGGCAAGCTTCCAAGCCTTCAGAACAGACATAGTCAGAAGTCAGAAGGCCCATGATTTATGTCTCTCCTCTTGAATATCTATAAGAAGGGATGATGGGGTGTTGCAAAAATGGATTAATAGATTGTACCTGGAGCTTTGTGATCCTTCAGACTAAGCTGTTATAAATGTCCCAGTATGACCTTTTGCTTAGCCTCTCTGTTGGAGATTTTCCCATAGACACTGTGGGCTGTTCTTTGGTGAAGCTCTTGTATGTGACTCACTTTCCAAACCAAGTTGTGTTCTGTATTAGTACTATTTTAATTGCTATTTTATGAAAATATCAATGTGCTTGAACAACTTTTCCTTTTGGTATGGATGGTAAAGGCTCTGAATATAACATTCCTTATCTCACTTTGGAGGCTATTTGTTCAAAGCCCCATATATTTTGGAGTGTGTATTAATAATTGAATCTGACCTGAATTTGTTCCTTGCAAATTTAGCACTAAATACTGTGTCCCTAATTACAAGTTCTCATGTTAGGGTGCTAAAGTTTACTGGGAAAAGGCGTCTCAGGTTCCACCATTTGTTGTGTGAATTTTCACAGGGTGCAGAGAAAAATCCCAAAGTTCTACATAGCACAATGGTCTCGCTGTAAAACCTGCAGTGGACTCTCTGTGGATGCACTTTGCCTTGAGAGGTTTGCAAATTCAGGAAGCCAGAGGGTTATCTATTGCCCAGAAGCTGAAGGTTCTGTACTGGGGCCTGTCCACCTCAACAGCACCATACTGTTTTTCCTTACATGCTGCTTTTGATGATTAAATGGAGCCATCAACCCATGAGAGACAAGTATGGGGAAAAAAAGCTGGAAATAATTGTTCCCTACTGGATGAGTGAGGATTCAGTTTAAGGATCACACAGCATTATGGGTATTAATTTTAGGCAGTCACCTTTTTGAAGCTTATCTTAACCTAATTAAGTGTCTGTTTTCCCCTTAGGGCTGGCACTTTTACTAGATGAGATAACAGCTGCATCTCTGTGAGGAGTCTTGTGAAGGGCAAAATATTTGTTAGCAGTTGCTATTTTCAGCCCTGCCAGAATAAACAAAGAGCTAGCCACCTGCAGTCATTCCTTTTAGAAAGTCAGCACAATCTCTGCATACTCCGGGGTCAGCGGAGGCAGGCGTGATGAGAATGGGCAGGCTCACCCAAGAGCCTTTGGGAAGATGCCTCTGGAGGGAGTGACAGCCTCTTCAGTTTGGAGACATATGGGATTGTTCATCATTAATAACGCTCTTCTAACAGGGCTGAGGAATACATGGAAGAACAGAGTGCTTTGAAGTTATTACTGCATCTTGGGACAACACAGTGTGAGACTCACATTAGCTATAAACAAGAGAGCTAGCACAAACAAACTGGGGGAGTTCAGGCAGAGGCAAAGGCCCTAAAAAAAAGAGGAGTGGGTTTTTTTTAACTCCTTTTTATTTTTTTGGTTATAATCCACAACTACATTTCAGAACATATGATTTTAGACCCCGGTTGTCTAAACAATATGTCTTCATCTCAAAAATAATTAGGCTTTGGGCTTAATGTGCCTCAGAGGGTTACATAAACTATATCCAGGGTAACTCCTTACTCAAGAAAAACATTCCGACTGCGTGGGAGAGCAGATGGCATTTAGGTTAACTGTATTTGTAGGAGCTCCTCCCCATGCCATTAGATGGCAAATGGCTACTGTCACTGTTGTTCCCCTGCTTGGGTTTGTGGGAAGCTACGGGAAAAGTGCTTAACAAAGTATGCCAAATGCTGTAGTGATGAAGCAGAGGGAGTTAATGTGTAGACAGGTTATTACAAGGGTCAGCACTGTTGTACCTTTACAAGTGCCTGTGGTTGGTGTGCCACATCAGACCCCAGCTACAGGGGAGGAGTGAAGGGGGATTTGTGTGCTGGCTCTGTTCTCCAGAGCAGGAAAGGAAAGACCAGGAATAAATGCAGCCACAGGTAGCTTTGGATGAGGAAGAAGGACCTAGAGCTGTTCCCTGTGACATGCCTGAGAGCTTCTCATGCTGGGGAGAGCTGTGTGGATTGGGACATAGCCCTGAGACCCCTTAGGCAATCTCATCTTGAAAGGTCTTTGGAAGACCTACATCAAAGTGTAGCTCTGAATTTGACACCAGCTATCTCGGCGGTGGTAAGGTCTGTGGTACTGAATAAAGGTATTTGGAAGAGTGTCATGGCCTGGAGGCACCCACAGGCCTTAACGGCCCTGATAAGCCCTATCTGGGACCACCCTGCCCATGGCCTAGGGCCCTACTTCAGTTCTTTGGATTGTCAGTCCCTTTTCTAGTGATGTTGCAGCTGTGCTGGTCTCCAGCTTTCCATGGCTGTGTTGAGCTAGAACCATATCCTTCCTTGTCCCTCTAGTGACAGTCAAAGCCCACGGAAGAAATCACTGCTCAGACTGAAGGTGGAGTGATGGGCCACTGGAGTGGAGGGTTAGTGGATGTTTCTCTAGGTCTTAGGCTGTTTATTTCCATGTACTTAGGGAACTGGAGGAGACTTAAGAGTTATGCTGGAGCTGATCTCTCACTGCTGCTTGGCAGGGTTGGGTTTGAAAGGAAGTTATTAAAGTGTCTGGTTTCTGTCTACTCTGCTTACCTGGATGACTGCATATAATTTATGAATAAGTGTGAAACCCCTGAGCCTCAGTAACAACTTGGAGCATTTGCCCAGAGAAAGTTTTTCCCATCACCCTGTTCTTGGTTTCTAGTGGTCTAATTCATTTCCCTTGATTTGCTGCAGGTTATACAAGGGTTTGGATTATTCCATGGACTACTTTTGTATTGTAAGTATTTTTACCAGTAGCATTTTTAAAGGAGGATGGGTATTGGCAGGTGGAGAATACCCAGATGAAAATGCAGTATTTAGTTTTGTTGCTATGAGTGAGAAAGCCTGCAAAACGTCAGATTTGCTGGGTCAGTAAATGAATATTTATTATTTGAAAATGTACTGTGAAGAGGAAAAAGATCAAAACTTGACACTGACAAATAAACTGTATTGTTTCTGAACTCAGAAGTACGTAAGAGAAAAGAAAATGTCCTCCTTTCTATGCCTGAGGGAGTACAGGAGGCTGAAAGAGCCTGGTAAAACTATATATTCTGCCTATTTGTAGAACCAGTGCTAAACAACAGAGAAAAGTGAAGACATTTTAAAGGCCTAGTTTTGCCCTTCAGTTAGCATTGCAACATTTCACAGCCTTTCACAATTTCACAGCAGGTTGGGGCATTGTGGAACAGGATGCCTTCCTGTCACCAGCAGCCATTCTAAAACCAGAGCTCTTCCAGCACACTGTCAGTAACTCCAGCTCTTCATGTGCTTTTTCAATGCAGCTTGTGGAGTAGCAGCTCTCCTTTTTGCCTTCTACAACATTGGCAATGCCAGTGTAGGAACCAAGAAAAGAATCAATCTTTTGGGAAAATAACACTAACTGTGCCCAATGCTTTTGGCACCCCAGAGACACACAGGGTGCCATCCTTGATCAGCCAAGTGTGCAGAAAGAGATGCTACTTACAGGCCCCCAACCTATCTTTGTGTTCATCTGGTATTCATCTGTATGGTGTTCTCAAGCTCCAAAGTTCACTGCAGTGGCACTGGAAATAAAGACTGATTAACCATGTGTGTAGGTTGCTGAGAACAACAGCTATCATATAAAATAACCTAAGTTAAATTTATAATTATTCTTAGTAGATCTGGGATATTTTGACCATCAGGTCAGCCTAGAAGTATCTCCGGTGTTACAAGTCAAGTTAGCCTGTTCTGTTATCTTTTCTTGAATTGTAACTAAGGTGCGTGTCATGAATGACCCTTTGCTTTCTCCATCTCTCCTCTGGAAGAAGAGATGTTTCCACCACAAGCCCTTGGAAAATAATGGAAGTCAGAATGATCTGAGAGAGCCCCATGTATGCTTTCCCACAGGATAAAAGGATAGAACAAGGGTGTCTGGGATGCAGCTGACTGCAGTGATTACTTTAGCACTGCAGGGATCATCAGCATGTTGTCAAGGATGCGTCACTGGGACAGTGCATCCAGCAAAGACTGTGAGTTCAGTCAGGAAGAGCTACTATACATTTGCCCTTCCCATAATTTGTACTGGACCTTTAGTTATACCCAGTACAGACATTCTGTAAAGTCATAGATAAAACAGCTTTTAAAACTTAGCATATCATAATTCAACTAAGTGCTTTGTTCCCAATGGAAAGATCTTTTCAGCTCATCTTTGAAAGACAGGATTTATTGTGCCCTGTCTCTGTGATAAATTCTCCAGTTTGCCCTCTGTTGAAGGGAGATCTCTTCTATAATTTAAAGCTTCTTACTCTTGAATTTTATGCTCTGAGGGCTAACACCTTTATATGTAGTGCATCCCAAGAAAATCGATCTAAGAACAGCTGACTCAAAAAAAAATGCTTATTAAATGTATTTAGTAAGATAACAGATTCTCCTTGTTGTTGCCAATCTGTAACACTGAGATCTGCACCTCCCTCCCTTTCTGCTTGCACTGAGTAAGGATTTACTCATGGAATTCAGAGTCGCCTCTTGATAATCTGAAAGGTTCCAGCTAAAAGTCAGTATCAAATGAATGTATCTCCACACTGTAAAAGCACACAACCCATCTCTTTTGCCTAAGGGCCAGTAACACAGAAGACAAAGCTCTTGCTGCTGCCATGAAGCCTCCAGTCCAAGCTCTCGGGGAAATCTGACCTAGTAAAGAAAATTTTTCTCTTTTGTTTACAAGTTACAAATTCACTTTTTGATAATAGATTCAAGCCTGAATAATGCAACAGGCACTCTATTAAATGCTCCATATCCATGCTTAAAGCAATTGTTACTGAAATACCAAACCACCTGAGTAAAGCCACTTCAGACTTGGCTCATTGTACTTTATCCTTTTGAGAACAGAAACCAAGTTTAGAGTTCAAAAGTTAGTTCAATCTTATCATGGACCATGCAAAAAAGAGCATAACCAATAAATGTATTCTGTGCTACCCTAGTAGCTGTGAAGTAGCTTTCTATAGGGAAAGTGTTAGAAAAAACATATTAAGCTCTTGCATCACATCTAATGATTATCCATGAACAGCAAAATCAAACTGAATCCGAAAATGCAAAGTACATCTATAGGTGGTTACTGTCTTCTTCCCTTGATAAATAGGAATGGACTAACATGGTTGTGGGATAAATTTAAAATTAAAAATAGCAGTTCCTACTCTAATAGTTACATGTTTAAGTGTATATTTAAAGGATACATTTTGGTTAGTTAAACCTAAATTAATTCTAAATGCAGAAGTTAAAGAACTGTCTGTTTGATAGGGTTTTTTAAAAACCCAGTATGAATACAAGGTTCAGAATGATTTATTAAGCACACTAAAGCTGGAGTCATGCATAAGCAATGAAGCATGCTGTAGCTGTCTTCTGGCTTAAGAAATTCTGCTGCTGCTTTTAATGTTCATAACTTTTAAAGCTGTTCTCCAGTTATGCTTCCTCTACTGAAATGAAAATGCTGGTCCATCTGTGATACGCCATATGCTTTTCTTACCAATATTACTGTTTAAATTTGGTATTATTTAAGAAAATATTTCTTGAAATAACTCTCTCCTACGACTCTCTGCAGAATCTTTTTCTAGATGTTATAGATTCCACCAGTGTTGCTGAGATGTGAAACTGAACTTTTGCCTTTTGTCTTGGTTTAACCACATTTTCCTCCACCAGGAAGGAAATTAACTCTGTCTATCTCAGACAAAACCAGGACTCCTTTGATCAAGTCGTCTGTCACTCAGCGTTATTCATACTGGTGCTCAATACACAGTATTTGTCAGATAACAATAAACTGAAAATATGTTTTCTTTAAAAAAGGTTTTGCAGGTATGAAAGTGCTGACTGAAATGTGAAAATGAATGAATGGAAAACTCACAAGTTTTGCAAAGTGTCTATCTTTTGCATGAAGTGTATGACTCAGTGCAGCCTTGAATCCAAACAGTATTAAAAATTAAAGGAGGAAAGGATGATGCAGCTTTTTATTCAGGGCAAATATAATCCAAGTTCAGCTGTGAAAATTCAGAAAGAGCTTGTGCAAAGTTGCAAAGAGAATGCTTAAATGTTGGTAGGAAGGTGAAATGTAATCAAGGGATGCACTAGTGGAAGGAAATAGGGAGGGAGGTTTAAAGCCATGATTGGTTTCCTGGGTTGAGTCAAGAGAAGTTCTTGAGATCTCAGGTCCAAAAAGGAAGGAAAGATTGGATGTAGTAGGATATAGATATGGAGGCATGAAAGGATATGGAGGCATGAAAGCACATTTTGGCTTCACTTTCTGCTTTATTCCTGAAGTTTACATGAAGACCTGCAGTATCTCTGCCTTTCCAACTAAATTCAAGACTCTCTACCATAAGCGCTGGGATTTGGAGGGGTCCTGTCGTTTGGGAAAAAAGACCACTTTGACATTATGCCTTTTCTTAGAGAAAAGGAGCTTACGTGTATCTCTCCTGGACTGCAGACTGGAATCTGCCATAAACTGAAGAGGGATATGCAGTTCGTGGGTAGAAAAAAAAGGGAGCTGGTCTTATCTACCCAGGCATGCACTAGGATCCATGGGGCAAGGCTTGCAGGGATTCAGATCTTTTCCCCTGTGCTTTCCATATAAATCATTGGATGCCTAGCCTGGCCTCTGGATGTAGCTGGTTAGCAGAGAGCAAACTGCTTCCAGGTTAAGCTTACGATACAACACAAGGATGGCACTGAGGGACTGGGTAGAGGCATGCTCTTAGCTTATTATAGATTCCCTGTAAGGCTCTTTACACAGCTCTGGGAAGGCTTTTCTGTTTCCAGGCTGATCTTCAAGGCTACATGTATAACAGTAAATACATCAGGCCAAGATCTGTCTTTCAGCCCATCATCAAGTGGCAGAGTTGTGATCATTTCAATATCAATAAATTCTTTTCCTTCTAGACAGGGACAGTCTTACCTGCTCTGTTTCCTGAGAACTGTCCCCACACCACGCTGTTCTTCAGACCAAGCCTGCACATGTGGGACAGGGCTGGGAGCAACTAAAGCCCAGCTGGTGAGGTGCAGCCTGTTAAACAGCATGGTTGCTCATTTACCAGGGCATTGGTCTGTGCTCTGGCCCTGCTTAGTTTTACCATTTTTGACATAGCCCAAGTACTATGTCTCTGTAAGCATCTGAATTTCTTGAGTTCTCCTGCCAGAAGCAAGATCCAGTGCCTGATGCTTTGTAGATGATGATAATCCTCTTCCTGATTACACCTGGAAGGAAACTTCTTCCTAAGCACTGATGATGAGAACTCTATACTGTATGTTGTTTCCAGCCTACAAAGAAATGTAATTTCTACTTAGTGGAAATGCAACTTCTATTCACGACTCGTATCTGCTTCTCTTTAGAACATCTTGAATCGCTTGTCTTGTTAGTGTAGTTTTGTAATAGTTCAGTTATCCTCTTAAGGCAAAGTTATTAAGGGAGTTGAATGAATCTAAGCATACTGTTACGGCTTAATGCTATCAGTACAAAGTTTCTGTGTAGTTCTACCTTAACTATGAGTAAAGATGAGTGAGGAACATAAAGGGATTTCTTTGGTCTCACTTTAAAGCCTTTTTTTTTCCCATTCAGCTGCACTTCAATCTATTGGAGTTTTGGTGGCTTATAGACTGAAATATGTTGTGTTCCCTTATTCATTATTTGTTTTCCTGGACAGACTGTCCTTACTACTGATTACCTGCATGTTGCCTGACTGTTTTCCTTTTTAAATCCAAGAGAAAAAAATGCTGTAACAATCACATAAACATTCTGTAAGTGCTTGGAAGTTAACAAGGAAATGAGTAATATCCAGCATATCAAGAACAAATTATGTCAGACTAATCTATTTTTTCCTATTACCATATAGCAGGCTGTTTGGATAGGAGAGAATCAATAGATGTCACAAGTCCTGACATTAGGATGCTCTAACATGCCTGCAGATAAGCTGGGGAACATGCTTTGGAAGTGAAATTTTTCATGCGGTATGTGTTCCCAGTGCACGGTCCTTCATGGGTCACTGCCCAAATGGACATAAGTAGTGAGGCATTGTAAGGGTCTGTTATGACACTGGACATACTCAGTATCTTCATTAACAGCTAATTGATGGAAGGGGAAGGATGTGTATTACACTCACAGTACTCACATGGTAAACAGGTTGAGACTGAAAGGTGTGTGAGGTAGTTCTTCCAATTTGTTAGGTCCTAGGGAAGCTTCCACTGTAGTGACCGTGTATAGCTAAGGGTACTGCATTTCAAGGAAGATGTATACGGCCATGATCAGAAAGCAACAAGAATGGCCAATGGCCTGTGAGGAAAGGCTGAAAGAGCACTGTTTGCTTAGTCCAGAGGTAAAAAACCCGAAGTCTTAAGTACACAGACACAGCAGGGGAATAATTTGTCCTCTTTGTCTGCAGTGTGTAAGATGGGAAAGAGTGGACTTTTGTATCACGGGACATGGAGGCTTGACACTGAGAAAAACTTTTAACGTTCAGGATAATTAAGCCCTGGAACATGTTGCCTGGGTAAAATGCATAATCTGTCTTACTGGGGTTTTTAAAAAATGAGCTAGACAAAAATCTGTCAGGATTGACACCATTACAAGTTGATTTTTTGTCTAAGGGCAAGGAGATGGGTTAGATGAAGTCTTGAGTCCTTCAAGCACTATTGTCTGTAGTTCTGTATGCCACTGCTGAATTCAGCACTTCCACATTCATGTCTGAAAGCTGGCTGAATACATAGGCAGACTGAGTATTCACTCAGACCACTCCCCTGTGCTTTTTTCGAATACACAAAATGAAGCCCAGAAGGGGTAGACCTAATTACGTTCTAGTTTAGAGGCACAAGTATTAGGAAGGTAAGAGATAAAAGAACAAAAGCTTGGGTGAGAAATGCCTTGCCTTCCCAGTGACATCCTGCCAAATGTACCAAGTTCATCCTTGTTATGCTCCCAAACGGCCCATCTATGATTGCATTAGCACAAAGTATCACCATCTGAGAAGAATTCAAATGCAGAATTCATTAAATTAAAATTTAAGGCAGTAAATGAGGGCTTATAATGTATTTGCAACATTATCAGTAGCAGTATTGCCAGCATTTTAGTGACTATGATGGATTCTCTATTAGAGAATTCATTAAATTTACAAGAGTCTCCCCAAATGATCCACTATCTAAAATACTAATTGCTGCCCTTGGGAGCGTTTTGGCCATTTAGTTTCCAAGCAGAGCTTACTCTGAGAACAGGATTATGCTGCTGATATTTGCTTGAATTTATAAGTAGAGTCAATTTATGTTAGGGGATTTTCAACACTGAGGACAGGTTCTGTTTGTACAGAGCTTGCTGCCTTACTCAATGTAGGGCCTGTCAGAAATAATTTTATGAGTGAAAAATACATCGCTTGATACAAAGTGTCCCAAAAGTAAAAACATAAACAATAACCAATATTATACTTGTGCAATGAAGCTTAATCTAAACGCTGTGATGGTTTGGTTGTGTGGTGGATGGTAATTATTTCTGTCTGTGCAGTCACCTTTGCTAAAAGAGAAAAATTGCTGAAGCTTTAAAATGAATGTACAGGAATCTTCTACTTTCCTTCTTAAGTGGTGGGTACTTTAAGGTTAATGGTTAATTTTGAGAAGTCAAGTGTATCCACATATTTGTGAA